>SMGT01003783.1:107914-124406 GCA_004794575.1 Lanistes nyassanus | reverse complement strand
TCTATACACTCTCTGGTACAAATGTCTCAATGTCTCTGCTCCTGCCTCCCTATCCAGCCTGCTTCCAATCTATCCTCTGGTAGTCTTCATATTCCTCTCACCAAGCTCTGCAGCTTTATCCTTGATCTCTTTTCCCTCTTCGAATGACAGCTTACCTCTCTCCATCTGCAAGCTACCTACACTCTCTTCTTTAAGGGTTCTTTGAACAAACTTTTTCCCCCTCTGCTATAACCAATTTTATCCTGCCCTGTTTGTGCCTACTCTGGGGTAGTTCATGTGTATCATTGTCTGCATGCAAGTCGGCATGGGTGCGTGTGTAGCAATGTGTGTGGTTGGGGATGGGGGGGTGGGGTCAGTGCCTGCACCCTGAATTACTTTGTGAGATTTGCCACCTTGTAAATACCACTATTACTATTATTATCAATGACCCTGCTCTGCTTGAGTCACAAGCCTCCCTGCTCTTGGCCGGTCACTTAGACTTGGTTCTACTCCTTGTTCTCTGACACCTGCATTGATCTGCCTCTTGTATTTACCAGTGCTGGCTGTTTTAGGCATGTTCTAGGCGCTAAACATTTCCTATAAGAACAGATTTTTGGGGAAGCAAACCTTATTATCTATTCATCTAAAGAACTGAAAAATTTTTAACAAAAATATGCAGTTTGTTCATTGGTAATAGTTGGTATTCCAGTAATCCAACTCTCACCACATTACAATTTTCAAGCTAAAAACAGTCATGGCACTGCATGCTCTATGTTAGGGATCACTGAACAATTCTTGATCTATTTCAGAATCCAAATCCTTTTCAAAATAAGGAACACTATTTATATTTAATAACATGTCATCCAAATTGCTATCATCGAAAATACACCCCTCCTATGCAGAGCATTAGCACATCTTGACCCAGCACCAAACTCCTGTGTCATGTCAAGCCAGAAAATTTGGTTCAGACAACTCTAGATGCCTTTATAACAAAGAAAATGCAATGCAAGACTTTTCAGCCAAATTTCATGCTGTAAGACCTTTTTCACTTCCACCCTGTTCATTTACCTGCATGCAGCAGTTGTCTATTATCATGTTTTCATATTTGATCCTTGGATACATTTTGGATACTTCTTCACAGCAAGCAAGAAACAGACCATCTCCAAGCTTCCTGCAGGCAAAATACAATTTTTTTAACAATTTTCACATAAGTCATAAACTTACAAATACTTAACAAGTGACACATCCATCTTTCTCAGCCCAAGAAATGGGGATTTGGGACAATGCCAAAATGGGCTCCTTGAATAAACAAAGAACAAGAAAACTGCAAGGAAAAAATCTTGACATACAAAAATATTTAGTTCTGGTAAAACAAAACAAAAAATGTCTTCCTGATTAAATCTCGTTGCTCTATCTTTAGGCTAGTCATGAGAAACGTGTGTAAAAAATTATTACAAAACATATATACTAACAACTTGCAAATACCATGAAAATGTCAACTTACATGATGTTTGCCTTGTGCACAGCTGTAACCTTTTCACGATTATGGCGCATGGCATAATCAAAAGCAAATTTTGCTATTCGCA
This sequence comes from Lanistes nyassanus, assembly GCA_004794575.1. NCBI lineage: Eukaryota > Metazoa > Mollusca > Gastropoda > Architaenioglossa > Ampullariidae > Lanistes > Lanistes nyassanus. Next base: position 122,841 of record SMGT01003783.1, on the reverse strand, counting down.
TGGAATTTGCTCTAGTTACAATCTTCAAGCTTTCCACAACACCGATAACACTCTCATGCTCAAGAGCACTGTACTCTCCCTCTGTCTGCTCGCGGATAATGACAAAGTCCAGATTATTGTGCCTTGCATGAAATCCAGGAAGGCTCTTCACCCTCACCACATTGGCAAAGAGGTCCAACTCTCGTCTAATGACAAAATATTAGTATTAGTATATAATTACTATATGAGTATATTTTCTGACTCATATTAAATGGAAGTTTTTCCCTAATTTATCCAAAGCACTTGGCAGTTTTGAAGACATGTATTTTCCCTATGGCATGGTTGTTTCAACTGCATCACTGTCCATGCAAAAAAAAATGCAATACATTCAGATACAACCCCTCTGTATTATTCACAAAAACAGGACACATGCATCATGGAAATAAATCAAAAGACAAAAGAGAAAATCAAGCATATCTTATACCCATGACCATTTATTAATTTGTATTTCTACACTCAACCTTCAGACTCCTTCAGTGAAATTCCCAACTATAAACCAGTAACTATAAGTGCTGGGACAAGCAGACATCAGGGTCCAGTTACACTTCTTGGGTGTGGCTATCTAGTCAGGATGTAAGACAGGAATAGAACCTGACTAAATTTTGTCTGTTGCTTTGCACTACTACCTAATAAGAAATTTTAGTCACCAGCTATGGTGTAAATGTAGTACTACCAGGGGCTAGGCATAGCAGTGGACTAGCAAGGATGCAAACCAGAAATCTAACCAGTGAAAGTCAAAACATCATGCTGGCTCTTGCCACTACACTATGCTGACTTGCTTAAATGGCCTTCAAATTTAAGCTATTTGAGATTATAGAACATAAGCATGTATGCACTCTAACAACAACACAAAAAATGCTTATGTTTATGATTTAAGCCATGGGTATACTAGATTACAACTTGACTGTATTCTTTACAACGTTTCTCCAAACTGTCAGCCAAAAATAGAAGGTGTTCAAAAACTAGCAAACACACCACAAACCTGTTTGCAGAATGCCATTGTACATGGCAGATGAAAAAACAGAACATTTGCAAAATGTTTTCAGACAAGTAAAAAGGAATTACTACTTGACTATAAACTATTTTATAACACTAATGACTAAAGTTTAAAAAGTATGCAAGCTGTGTGACAGAAACAACACAAGGAAAGGAAGTATGCAATGTCACTGACAGAGAGCATAGATTCATCTGTACTAACAGTTGAGGGACAGAAAGACAGAGAGACACACACACACAGAGACACAAAGGACAGACAGAATCATTCTGTCACAGAGATAAGCAGAACTGACCAACCATATTCATTATAAGAAATATAAGATCTAGTTTTGGCAAGACCTGACAGCTTTCCTAGGCAAATGCTAGGATCTGGCATAGTAAGTAAATGCCTGTTTTTATAAAATTAAAGGGGCTTTTAATTTTTTTTTCACTTAACAACAGAAATCAACATGTTCAATGAAGCTTGAAAAACTAAATTTGAATTCCAATTCACTTATCTAATCAGACTTTTTTTATCTACTTTTTTGCTCACAAAGTTTATAAATCACCTGGTATCACTTGGTACAACAGATCAGAGGAATGAAAATTTCAACCACTTCTTCAGAATTCTCATGTTCTTTTCCTACACCAGATCCTGCGAACAACAGCACCTCAGAACAAAAGTAACCTTAGAGCAATATACACATTAGCCTGGAACAGACTGATTTCCAGTACAAAGTTACTCCTGAACTAAGACTCACTTGGTTGTCTAACATTTAAGACATCCACTTCCAAGGCTGGAGGTCAAACCTAAGGCTTTCCTGTCAGATGCCTAGACTATAGGGAACAGTACTAGGACTGGTTGGCCCGATGTCAGTGTCATGTGACTGTGTTGCTGTCTGATGAAGCGCATTTGTATAAGATGTTTTAAGCTGAATAATTATATGTTTAAGTTTGTAAACTATGACATGCTTTATGTTCAGGAATAATTACAGAAGTGTATTTTAACATTTATATCTTGTGTTATTAGGGTGAGATTCTTTAGCCTTCCCCTATGGGCATCTTTTGTTTGCAGGATCTGGTGTATTGTGCCATCATAATCTCATTCCATAAACTTCTGGTTTTTATTGCTCATTTCCTTGCTGAATATTCTATTCTATTCTGCTTCAGTGAAGCAGATGAGTTGGAGATCCCAAAACATTTTTCTATCAGTTGTCAAAAGTAACAGAAAAGAAACAACTTCTGTCAGCTGCCAAATCATTTTCCTTTGTCTCATATATAGTGATGTTTACATCTTGGCTTTTGAAAGTATTAGTATTACAATTTTCGAAAATGTTGTCAATCAAGGTGAATAGAATTTTTCTTCCAAATGATTTGGAAGACCAAAGTGACATAAATTATAATCACAGTAAAGCCTCCCTATTAAAACCTTCCCTACTGCAACTCTCTCTTGAATAAGACTGAAAAGTTTTCACCAGCACCTCCTGGGTTACACTAAATATATTCTCTATTCTCATTGTGTATTCTCATTATCTCTCAGATAAGACCTGATTCTGGTGCATTTTCAAAAGTCTTAATAACGAGGTTTTACTGTAGCTGTTAATTTTATTTTATTGGATATTCAATAATGGTAAGAAAAATGTTCTTTTTATGTAACTCTAAACCATTGTTCTACATTTTATCATGACTTTTTAACTTTTTTGAACACTGTCAAAATCAGTGTATCTTTTAAGACAGACATGTGGGCACAGTGAGCAACATAAGTGGTCTGGTAATGATTCTAATGTGTTAGAAAATGGGAAAAAATAACCTCACCGTATTTTCATATTGAGTGTTCTTAGCACCCCACCCTTGAAGGAGGATGGAGTAGTCAAAATTCCTTTCAATCCAACTCCATTTCGACGGAATGACTCAACCACTGTCTGCAAAGTAGCACTCTGGCCAGGCTGCACTTCACTGCCCCCCACAAAACAAATATACAAAATGTAAAAAAAAAACTGATACAATTTTGTTTTAGAGTAAACGGGTTGAAAAATGTATTTTGCAGAAGCCTAAGGTTTTCTGGTCGTCTTAAAAACTTACTGCAAAAAAGGAATGAGCCACAAGTCAGACAATTAGAAAATTAAACATCACTTATGCTTGAAGCAGGAAATGTGGTAACAATGAACTGGCCCAAGCTAACTACTAAAACAAAGCTAATGCTTCAAGGCAATACCCCTTCTTCAGGACACAACAGACTTTGCCTTTCAGAGGTATATTCATTCTATTTTCCCCATGTATCATCATTGGCATTTTTCATCTGTTTCACCATCGTCTACCATTTTGAAACTGACTTAACTGTTGGTCATTCAAGTGCATGCTGGTCTGTTTAGATTTGTGTCTATTAGGGTTAGCATAATTTAAGAATAGGTTTGGTTGTTAGGTTTAGAATAAGGATTACTAACTTGTTTTATTGACATGATTGATCTTAAGGGTGAATTCTAAATTGTCAATTGAACTTGAAACATGGTAAAGACAAAGTGAGACGACTCGGACGTCAACGTTTCGGGGCACAGCCCCTTTTTCAGGACAACACAAACAGATGAATAACAACTAACAGACAAAACGGGTCAGTTAACTGACAGAGACATTGGTCCACCACAGTCGCTGGACAGGAAGAAAGTGGGGGGAAAGGGACAGTGTGTGGGAACTAGAGCATGCTAAACCACCAATCAGTGGTAAGGCCTACAGCCAACAGAATGGCCCTTATTGGGGCTGGTGGGGGGGGGGGTCTATGGCGTCTCCACTCATTTGCCAAAATGAACAGACTCATGTTGTCCAGAGCAGAGTATGCAGGGAAATGTAGAAGTGTCTTGCAGCTGGGGAGGTTCTCATTTCTCTTGTGTCAGCAAGGTGTTTCCTGAAGCAGTGTACATTTAGTCTCACCGATGTAGAGCAGAATGGGGCAGATGAGGTTAGGGATCGCTAACTCGAAAATTTAGCACTTTGGGTCTTGATTGATACTTTGGGTCATGGTAAGTACTGCTAAAGAAACTCAAATTTAGTTAAGAAATGTATACTTTCTTGTCACAATATTGTACCATGATGCAGAGTGCTGACTAGCACAAAATGAAGGTGGGTGATAAGAAAATAAAACTTACCAGGGTGAGGAGGAGAAGGCGCACCAGAGGTGCTGGGTGGCAACAGCAGTCCCCAACTCATAGCAACCATCCCCTCCAGAGGCAGAGAGCGCCCGGGGAAAAAAATTTATAAATGTGTCCTTCGACCTCCATGCTGCAGATAAGAGGGCCCTAGAGCCATGGACTGGGAGGCAGCAAGCAAGCCTGCCCGGGTCCCACATGGCGAGTGAAAAAAGACCAGACCCTGCAGGAAGCTGGCGTTTGAGATGACTCAAATCCAACCAGACTACAGGGAGAGGAGCAGTAGCCTCTGGGTGGCACTAAGCGACATCACTACTCACGTAAAGCGCGCACTGGACAATGTAATCAGCCAGGGTTGGAATGCGCCAGTATCATGGAAAAAGGGTTCGACCGAAACCGAGGGAAATGGGTCACCTAGACGTTAGTTTTTCACCCCGGATGCAGGTACAAAGGAGAAAAAAACAGAGTAATGATGTTCCATCCTGACATCCGAGGCAGGCCCAGAGAGGGCCTGCCAACCGGGAGCCAGCATGGCAAGAAAAACTGTCTTAGGAGACAAATCTAGCAGGGAAGCCTGAGTGAGAAGCTCATGCAGAGGCATTCGGAGAGTGGCCAAGGTCCCAGAAGGGAAGCCAACAGGGGGCACGACCCTGGAACAGGGCAATGCCATGGGTGACATCAGAGACATGGGCAACATAGCAACACTCATAGACACCCAGCTGACAAATGGTAGAGATGACGGCGAACCATCTCACCCACACGGCATATACAGAAAAAAAAGGAGAACCTTGTTGGCTAGAGAGTTTAAGTGATTGGCCAGGTCCACCACCTGAGGCCATAAGGGATCCACCATTCTGGCCCAGCACCACCCCAAAAACCAGGGCGATGTTAGAGGGGCTAGCGAGGCCTGAGGAATCATACCCGTGACCAGAACTGTACCGGAAGTGTGTGCTGGACTGGGCAGCACTGGAAGCATGTGATCTTCCGCCTCATGTCTCGAGAGATGGAAGAGCGAAGGCCCCTGCCGGAAGTGGGCATAGGACCTATGCTACACAAACCAGGAACAAGGGGTGCATCGCAATCCCAACCTGGTGTCTTTCTGGGTACTGAGGAAGGGTGTGGTCAGACGTGACTGACATCGGAAGCGTTGGGACTTCCAGTGACTGGCCAGGAGAGAAGGCTCAAACCACAACACCCCCTGCCCGAGAGGAAGTGGACTGGAAGAAGAGCATGATCTCCCCCTCCGTCATGCCCGACTGCCAACCATCGGAGAACATCTTACTAGCATGTTCTCAGCCCCTTGCACTCCAAGAGCAGCGGGTGGGGCTTCACAGAAACGCACTTGTAAACCCTCGCAGAGGTAGATTAAGTGCCATGGCCGATGCCAATGTGCACTACCCCGGCTGGGAATCTCACCGCAGCTACAAAACCCACCCACTGGTGCAGGACTGAGGGGACCCCCTGTGCAGCACCACTGGAGGCACTGAGGTAAACACCTCTCCACAAGTCCTGCGAACGTCATAGCCCAAAGGTATAGCAGCACCACAGGTGAAGTCTGTGTAGGAGGCCAGGACACCGGAACCGGCCAAGTGATGTCAGCGGAACCCACCATGGACACCAAAAGGGTGGCTATGCAGGGGACCAGCCAGAGGTGGCAGACAGGAAGCCAGCGAAATAGGGCCACAGGAACGGTGGAAAGACAGGGAGACCACGTCACCCAGCATATCCACAGGCAGGGTTGCCGAACCATCAGACAACCCAACCCCGCTAACAATGTCTCTATGCCAGTCAGAAATGTCAATAAACAGAAGTAATTTTTATTTCGTTTCCAACTGGCTCACAACTATGAAAGACTGAGAGAGAGAGAGAGACAGGAGAGTGAGGGTGGTGGAAGAAACAGTTATAGAAGAGAACAGTGCAAGCAAGAATTGGTTCCAAGTCTTCGGGAGTATGATTGTGATAGGATGTAAGTGTTTATAACCTCTAAAACAAATTTCATTACATGATTTCCGATCTCAATATGTGATTTACCCCAATCTTATGTGAGCTGCATCACTGACTTCATATATGTAAATGATTATCTTTCATCTTATTACCCAGTTATGTGATTCTTAGGGAGACTGTAAATGAACCGAGACTCAAATTGTATGAATGTGTTGTCCTTTGAGTTGTACATGTATGTATAATACAGTGTTTTGTTCCATCTACATCACTGTCATTCTCTAGATCCTGGTTATGTGTGAATAAGAATGACAGGTGGCAAGTAGAATTCCCCATTAAACTGACAGACTCCTACAGTTTACTACCACAAATAAAAATGGTCTCCATGCAGACTAAAAAATCCATTTTCCAAGAGACACAATTATTTCACCTGATAAAAATTTCTTCAAAATCAACAGGAACTCCAGCTGCAGAGAAGACATCTCGAACGCTGCTCACGAGTTCAGGACCCACACCATCTCCAGGAATCAAGGTCACTATGTTGTTCCCTTCAGGATGTGATACTGGTTCTGTGATGGGCTGTTAAAAACAACAAAATCAGAAGTATAAAAATCTTTGTGGCTAGTAAAATACAAATTTCATAACTAAATTTGAGTTTCTTAAGCAATACTTACCATGACCCAAAGTGCTAAATTCTCAATTTAGTGATCCCAACCGCACCTTCCAAAGAAAAATTAATGTATACAAACCTTGGTAAGGCCCCGCCGCGCATGTGCACTTCTTGTGCGTCACCCTATGTGATCTACTCACTGACCAATTCAAGCCCAAAAAGAAACAGCGTGGAGGAGGGTAGGCCTATGATAGGTCACGGTAAGTATTGCTAAAGAAACTCAAATTTAGTTAAGAAATTTGTATTTTCTTATCACAATACTGTACCATGACCCAAAGTGCTGACTAGCACAAAAAAGGAGGTTGGTGAGAAAAAAACAAAATTGAACTTACCAGAGTTAGGAGGAGATGGTGTGCCAGAGGTACTGGGTGACCACAGCAGAACTCACCACAAAGCGCTTTTCCTCTCCAGAGCTCCAGATTGATAAACGGATCTTCAGATCTCCAATAGGCAGCTGTCGCTTAGCACAGTGGACTGTGAAGCAGCAAGTGATGTGGCCCATGCCTGTACCTCATGCGCTCTGGCCATTGATAAAGGGATGGAGGAGTGCAACTCCACACTGGTTTCCAAAGAGGAGTAGGCTCTCCATATAACAAATTGTATCCAGCAACAAATGCTAGCTTTTGAGATGTCACAAGTGCGACCAGACTGCAGGAAGAGGAACCGTCATCTCTGGATGTTACTGTGCGAGGTGGATGTGCAGCACCTGTACTCATGCAATGAGCGCACCAGCAATTCAACCAGGTCAGGGTCGGACCATGCGATTACCATAGACAAGGGTTTGACCAAGACTAACGGGGACGGGTCGCCCAGTCATTGGTTTTTGGCTCGAAACTCTGGGAGGAAGGACAGAGAAACGGAGCCGTCACGTTCAGTCCTAACATCCATGGCAAGGCCTGAGAGGGCATAGACCTTGCTGGCCCACCAGCCAAAAGGAAGAATGGTGAGGAAAACAGTCTTAAGTGTCAAATCCTGTTGGGAGGTTCGTAGGGAGACTAACACTAAGAAAAGATCCCAGGCAGGGACCCGACAAGGGGAGCAGGCCTGAGACAATGCAATACCATGAATGACATCAGAAACAAGGGTGACATTGCCCTGCAAGGAAGTACCTAGTTGACGAAGAGGTAGAAAGGTGGACTTCACCATCCAAAAAAGCGAGGTGGTAGGCCAGGTCCACTGCTCGAGGCCCTGCACCAACTCAGCCAGTGTCCATCATAGACATGGGTGGTCAACCCACGTATAGCTGACGCCAGGAAAGAAAGAGTGAAGGCTGACACACCATGACGCTGAGCACACGTGGCTATAAAAGCCAGGCATGCAGATGGAGAAACTGAGGGTTGGGGTGTGGAATGCTGACTGCGGCTGCAGCAGGTAACCCACTGGCACCCTGAGCAGAAGGGGATCCATGTGGCTGAACTGCAGAAGATCCGGGAACCTCTTCTGCGCTGGCCAACGATCTTGGTGCGACAAGAATAAGACTGGGATGATCAGTCTCCACCTTCCGCAGCACCCGGGGAAGGTGAGACAGCGGGAGGAAGCCATAGGCCTCCAACCCCACCTGCAACAATGAGAACACATCAACCACCCAGCCCTCCGGATCCGGAACTAGGGAGACATAGATCGGGAGGCGTTTGCTGAACTTGGTTGCAAAAAGGTCCAGGAAGGGGGGAACCAAGTCTGCCCCACTGGGTCTAGAACTGTAGGCACCAGAGAGCACTCAGTTTGGAGGACACAGTGCGGCCGGCTAACCAAGTCCGCCAGGACATTGGCGTAGCCTGCGATGTGGACAACAGAGAGGTGCAAGCCGTGATGGTGTGCCCACAATCAAAGCATCTCAGCCAGCAAGGAAAGGTCGATGGACTACGTGCCCCCCTGATGGTTCATGTAGGCCATCACTGTCAAGTTGTCCGTGTGTACCCAAATGTGGCCCCTCGGCAGGAACAGCAGGAAGTGCTTGAGGCTGAGCTGGACTGCCCACAGCTCCAGGCAGTTGATGAAGAGATGGGCTTCACCCACTGATCTTGTACCATGTGCCACATGGTGGAGGAAGTGAGCCCCCCACCCCACAAGGAAGGAGTCGGTGAAGACTTCTGCTTGAAGGAGGGGGCAGCATGATGGGACGCCTGAAGACAGCCAATTCACACTGGTTCATAGCTGGAAGATGGAAGTGAACAAGCTCGGATCTGGAAGCAGCTCATCCCATGCCTGGGAGGCGTGCTGCAAACGCATGTTGTATGGGTTGAAGGAACACCACCACTAGGGTGACCAAAGACACCGACGACACCATCGTGCCTACCACCATTGCCAGCTGTCTGGCTGTGAAGGGAGAAGACAGAAGGCATGCAATGAGCTGAAGGAGACGGTTGAGATGGCAGGGATCAGGGTGGACAGATGAGTGCACCGTGTCAAACTCCTTTCCCAGAAAATAAAAGGTCTGCTTTGGGCAGAAGTCTGACTTCTGGAGGCTGACTGTAAAGCCCAGAAGGTGTGCCTGGGACAGACTCATCTGTGTGTGCGCCATGCACAGGACAGCATCTGCTGCGAGGATGGCCCAGTCATCCAAGTAGGCCTGGAAACGGATCCACTGTTCGTGTAGCTGTATGCAAAGCTTGTGAACCACCATGGTGAAAACCTATGGGGCGAGGGAGAGGTAAAGGGCAAAGCTCTGAACTGAAAAACCTTCTGCTGCCACACAAAACGAAGCCACTTCCAGTATGCAGGATGGATAAGTACAAGGAAACAGCCAGCCATCAGATCGAGGGACGAGACGAAGTCCCCTGGTCGGACAGCCGCACGGAACGCCACATTCATTTCCATGCGAAACGCCACCTTCTGCAGGAAGCAGTTGAGGGGAGACAGGTCGAGGACGGGACGGAAGCCACCCGTCGACTTGGGCAGAGTGAACAGCCAGCAGTGAAAACCGGGGGAGGAGGAGCAGACTTCCTCCACCATGGCTGACTGGAGGAAGGCAGCTACTGCCCTGTCGAGCACTGCCTGCACCTGCAGGGATGCGAGGTGACCGTGCCAGAGGAGCGGGACAAGAGTACCAGAGTAGGGAAAACCCTACCGTAATCACGACGAGCCCCCATGTACTGCGAGGGCAGTTGTGCAAAGCCCCCATGGTGCAGGACAGGCCGCTGGCCTGGGGTGAGGGAGGTGAAGATGATTCTGCAGCGAGGCCCCTTCATTGGGGACGTGGAGGTCTTTCTCTGCCATGACCCGGAGGGAGCTGAGCTCACCACTGGGCTGGAACCTGGGACCAGGTGCACGACCCTTGCCCCTCACTGGGCGAGACCCGCCAGGGGCCACCCCTGTGCTTGCTGTAGGCAGCGAAGAAGACAGCCATCTGGTCCTCTCGATTGGCAGAGGCTACTTCCTGAGACATCTGTTGCGCGTAAGGCCCAAACAAGGAGGACTGGAAGAATGGCCCAACCCGCAAATTGTTGGCTGTGAGAAGCGGAAGATTCGGTACAGCAGCCAAAAAGGTATAGAGCTTGGCAAGAACGACGTTAGTGAAGGCACTAGAGGCAGAGCAGGATACGGCCTTCAGTGCGCCCGCAATGGCCCTGAAAAGATAGAAAGGCAGCGTAGTCTGCATCTCATCGGAACCCAGAGGCTGCTGAGTTGTAAATGGCCTGATCAAGGGCCATAACAGCAGAATCCAGCACAGTGCAAAGTTCAAGCTGGTGGGGGGTGGCCATCTCAAAGTGATCCAGGTGTGACCATTGAACCGTACCTGCCGTAGATGCACATGCAGCTAAGGAGGTGAAGGTCTGACTGTGCAACCGTAAGTGGGCCTGCCGGAAGCAGAGAGTCTGAAAGCCATGACCTGTGAGCATAAGGCTTAGGTGGGTGGTGCAGGCGCCCCACCGAGACAGGGTTCGAAGTGACGAGAGAGGCGGCTCGGCAGCATTGATGCCGGGGGCATACCAGACATCACGCCACGCCTCCCGCATTGCAGTACGTACCAAAGGAGATTCGTGAATGCAAATTTTCGGTACCAGCGGAACCGGAAGGTGGGAGTGAGGGAGGCAGGACATTGGTCTTCCATTTCTGGTACACACTTCCATACACAATGGGGGGGGGGGCGACATCCGCCAACAAGGCTGCCAGATCTATCACAGCACGGAAAAGATAGCGGGTCTCTTGTCTGTCGGGTCAACCTCCTGGGGATATGACTCAGCCCCAACTTCCAGTGCTTCCTCCCACTCCTCAGAGTAGGGATGGAAATCCAGTACAGCGTAACCTCCTCCTCCAGTGTCTACCAGGGATAGATGGTTGATTGCTGAACTGACCTTCACGACGTGGACCTGACATCAGCGGAACGTTGCCTGTGTAACCAACCCCGGAAGTGTGGGTACTTCCGGAGAGTGGCCAGGGGAGCATGCGCCAGCAGGAACATCACCACCCTGCAGGGGGGAAGAAGAACCAGCAGAGACATCTCCGCGTGCAAGGAAACGTCTAAGGAGAGAGGAGGAAGTAGTCATGGCAAACATCAGACATGGAAGAACATTCACAGTGCTTACGATCGGACAAACTCACCCGCGCACCCGAATTACAAGCAGAAAACAAACAACCACACTAGACTGTCGCAAACAACAAAGTTTCTATGTTGCAAAGTAAACGCGCTGTAGCGCTAAAAAAAATACAAGCGATCAAGCATAAGCACAGGTGCACATAGAGCGACACAAATGCAGGTACACTGACATAAGATCCGGAGCTCAACATACAAGAACACGAAAGCACACTCACTGCATAAATCTGCTTAACTAAAAACAGAGAGCAAACAGATAGAGAACCAGGAGAGAATAGAACATCTCACTTCCCTTAAATCTCAGAGCCGATCGCAGTGAAACAGCGGCAGCGATGCAACACCAGTGGACAGAGCAGCAACAACACACAACCGCATGCGGCCAAGGCATTTGAGAAAGTCAGCTTGACTTGGTCAGTGAGCAGATTGCATGGGGTGACGCACAGGGAGTGCACATGCGTGGAGGGACCTTACCAGGGCTTGTATACAAAAATGTTTGTGTGGAAGGTGTGGTTTGGGATTGCTAACTTGAGAATTTAGCACTTTGGGTCATGGTACAGTATTGTGACAAGAAATACCCATTTAGTCCATAAAAGAACCATAAACAAAAATCACTCCATGGAGTAGAAAAGAGAATGTGGAGAGACTGCACTTTTGCACTTCAAATCTTATCTATTAAAACAATTTAAAGACATAAAAGTTGGGTCTCAGAAAAGTCAAATTAAGTCATTCATAAAATATTAACTAAATTGTTAGACCCTGTATTCAAGTGAAATCACTATGTACTGCAACATCAATTAGGATGACAAAGGAAGAAACTATGCCCAAGGTGTAAAATTCAAAAAGCAGTATGCAAATGTAAATGGCAAGGACATCATAAACAAACACAATATTACTGGTGACTCCTGGTTATCTATATCGCCACTGGGCACATTATTAAGCAGATTATCTCACCACAGGCTCTGACAGCACACTGCATCTATGGAAACTTTGATGTGCAAAAAACAACACTTCGGGCTGAAAAATAAAAATATATTTCATGCATTCAAATAGCATGCTGTAGCAAATACAAAATAAAAAAGTAGAAAGGGTAGCTCACAAAATGCAAACAAGAAAATGGACAAAGGAATAAGTTAACCAAGCAACTTTTGCACAACAGGTTCTTTTACTGAAGCTGTTATAAAACCAATTTTTTGTTAAATACCAACTAGTAGTAGTATTAACCCTATATATTGTCACAATACCTAAGTGCAGTCCTAAACACTGATGGGACAACACAGGAGTCAATCCATCTGGCTTTTTACAAAAATGTAACAAAATTGTCTTTATCTATAAACAAATGTATAACTAGCTACTCTTTGCACACTACAGCAGATTCTAACATGAAAATTTGAAGAAATTACTCTGTGTAAACAGAAACAGTGCCAACTGACACCTCATTTTGAAACTTATTACATTCTTGATTTCAGCTTTCATCTGCTTAATTTTACTTGTAGTTTTGCTGCGTGCAGTGAGATTACCCTATGGACATAGCTGTATTATCTATAACTTTGAAATTTCAATAAAAAGCTTTGAAATTCCCATCTAACACTATCATTTACATATCACATGACTACTCACCTACGCAAAAGTGCACTACTTTGTCAGTTTGAATAATCTGCAACTCTGATCTTATTTCATTATGTCAATTGTCAATTTTTGTACTGACCATAAATATAGCATGTGATCTCTTCTTTGGAACTAAAAGATTTAAAAATAAGAATGAAAATATATATGGCAAACTGGTCACCAAAAACACCTTTAAATTTTAAATGTTTTTGCCCTACCTGATTTTACTGTAAAAGACAGCTGTATGCCTCTAGAATATTAAAGACCTAAAATCTAACCTCTAAATTATGGGATGGACTAAAGGTGAAAGGAAACACTAACACAGCATACAAAATCTCACAAATACAGTAAAACCTTTCTATATAAGACCTTCCCTATTACAACTCCCTCTTAGATAAGACCGAAATTTTTTTCACAAACCCCTCCTCTTAATTAAGATGCCTCTCAGTTGAGACCCGATTCTGGTGCATTTTCAAAAGTCTCAATAGGGAGGTTTTACTGTTTCAACAAAAAATCCAAAAAAGAAAAAAGTTTGCATACTTCTTTCTCTCCTTTCTCGCATTTAGATGTTGATTTTTCTTTTTCACCCTCCTGAAAGTCATAAGTTTTTCCCCTCACATCACCTGTACTTACAATTTGAACCCCATGACCCTAAATGTTTGAACATGATCCAAAGACATGCTCCGCCATTTAATTTTTATTTTAGCATATACGTACAGAGGAATATGGCAAAATTCTGTTATGAAACACAACGTTACGCCATGGGAGCCATTCTTAATCATGCATGGGTGTCAAAGGCTTCGAACTGTGCATCACATATTACAATACACCCATGCTTGTTTGTTATTTCTCTGATAAGGTGCCACATCAACAGCATCTCAATGTGAGAACAACGCAAAGCTTATCAACAACCTACTAAGCATTAGTGCTTCTATTTTCATTGCTTCTTTACAAGCCCTCTTGCTGGTTTTTCATCAGGATTTAATCTCAAATAAATTATGGCTTATTATGAAGGGAAGCCATCAAGGTTTTTTAATAGTGCTAAGGTTTCAAAAAGCACTACTGAACAGACCTTCAATCTAAGGATGCTCCGATGCAGCGCCAAAGTCTCTAGCATATCGTCCATAAACTTCAAGAACACTTTTGACAGAGTGTGGCATGCAGCATTGTGGGCAACTATGATGATGTACAATGTCAATACCAAGCTGATCAGTGTAACAGAACAACTCTACAACAAAACTACCAATGCATTACTCTTTTATGGCAGTACAGGGGAATGGCTCAGGAATACAGCTAGACTTCGACAAAGCTGCCTTCCCTTTCCCACACTGTTCAACATCATCTTAGAGAGAATATTGACGGATGCCCTTGAAGGTAACAGAATAATAATATTGGAGTTGAGTTCACTGTGCAGGCCTGACACACCTGACATGACCTCTCATTATCTTCATTGTACTATTATTACTCTTTAACTAAGTACTAAGTTTTTGTATTGTTTTATTCATCACAATCCTGGATACACAATGGTGTAATTTGCATTGTTTTCTGTCCATTAACTCAATCACCCTGCAAGGAGCACAAACGCGACACGGAATGCGCAGAGCTGTATGCCGCATGTCAAACACCTTTGATGAGTGTTTGACGATTTATTTGCGAGAATGGGTAATGGTATAAGGTAAAGAACTCTCACATTCGAAAGCTCAATCATTTCTTTATAAGTTACTTCCTTTACACTGTGTTGAAACCAGTTTCCGACCACAATTTCAAGCGAATGAAAAATGGCTGTTAAGTGCATATCCACACATGCTTTGTCACTTGAGAAATGCTAGATTTACTTTAAAAGAAAGGGAAGAAAATCAAAGGCTGTGGGGGATCCAAGGAAATGAGTCTTAACTTCCCTCCTCCCTTCACAAAAAGGGAAAAGTCAAGAGAACACAGTCTTTGACATTTTCTCCCTTGCTCTCTTGTCCTCCATACAATCACTAGAAATCCTGCATAACTGTGAAACAGCTCTGTTTTCCCC
>SMGT01003783.1:23441-93897 GCA_004794575.1 Lanistes nyassanus | reverse complement strand
TAACAGTATACATTTATCCATAGACCATCTTCTAGGTAACAGTATACATTTATCCATAGAACGTCTAAGCAAAAGTAGAAAGGAATCACACATTGCTAAAACAAAAACAAGAGGAAAGACTAATAGATCCAGAAAGCAGAAAACAACAACAAAAAACTTGCAAGAGTGGCATAGACCACCGTCTTTTACTATGAGCGATATTCAAGGAGAGTCCAACAGGGGTTAGTAATAATGCCAAAAGATATATTAATTATGGGGAGAAAAGACATGGAGAAAACATCCTCTGCTTGTCTGTTTAGCGAGGAAAGAAACATACATTGTCACTTATTGTTTGGTAGCCTATATAAGGGACTGCTGATATTTTCGTTATTTAAAAAAGTAAAAAGTGTTTCTACCCAGAACCAGAGTTCACCCATCAGTATTACGTATTTATGCGCACGGCAAACAGAAGCAAGAGGAGACATCTATACACACTCCCACACTCAGACAAAAAGTGTTTTTCACTAAACTATGACTGTACAATATATACATATATGCACACATACACAAGGTATGTATTTCCGAATGTGGCTGTATACACATATTATTGTTAATTATATTTTCTCATATAATCCCAGTAAATGTACCGGGTATCATAGTTACCTTTACCCCAGAAACTATTTCTTTGGCAGTTTGAGCCGCCGTGATATAGCCCTCGTCACTGACACGGCGTTAAGCCCCAATACATACATGGCAGTTTGAGAGTTTACTACTCCAGTAAATGGGGTGGCCGGGTGGGTATGTGTGTATATATTGGAATCTTCCAAAGGTGATTGAATTTTGTTTAAATTTATATTTAAACAAAATTCAATCACCATTTTTCATGAAATTTCGATCACTGTAGTGGGTATCACAAATGCGTTTACCCCAGTAGCAGTGCTTCTTATCATGTTGAAATCTTACGGCTTGCCCCCAGAAACGACTTGTAGCCCACCAGAATCTATTTTTAGAATGACCTTACGGCCTGTTTTTTTTCCAATGGTATGCTATGGATAGATTGTAGAGATGATGGATCAGTACAACAATGAGCCAAGATTCTGTGTCTTCGTGGTTGTACATGGACTGGAATGTTAGTTGGCATGGTGTGGCAGCAGCTTTATGCCTGGCAGGGTGCAGATGTTGAATGTACATCAAAAATGCTATGGACACTGTTTGACAACTTCAGTTCCTCTCACACACATTCACTGCCACTCTTCTCTTTACCTTGGATTTGAAGTGTCTTATTTGTTTATTATTTATTTGTATTGTGTCTTCTTTCCTGATGAAGGGGTAGTTCCCTAAAACCCTGACTTTGTGTCAGTATTTAGTTTGGCTCAGTTCCCCAGTTGTCACCATACCTATATTGGATCTTAAGGTAGCTAGGCTCAGTTATGTAATATTTGATCTCCAAATATTGGGGGTATTTATTCTTTTTAAAAAAAGTTTAAAGAAACCAGAAAGTTTAGGATATAGTAAAAACTTACTTGTAGTTACCTTCAGTACTTGGAGTAAATGATGACTAATAGTTGTAAACAGAGAATCAGATAAGACAAAATCCATCATATGACCATCACATGAAGACAAATCTTTATTTTCAGGGTGCAAAAGAGTTTTTAGTACCAACCTGTGAACCAGGAAAGTTTTATGCACTACCCCAGAGTCCACAACAGGTAAAATATTCAAAGTATTATATATTCTGAAAATAAATGTCATTGATGTTCAAGCAAGCATTTCGCATTTTGGAAGGAAAATGCTGCAGAATATCTGTGGAAGAAATTATTCTGAGTACTGAGTGGGTTGTATGTCATATATCATATATTCTTCATATAACAAATTGATGTCCTTAATAGTACTGTGCAAAGGAGAATAAGCCACTGTCCACTGTTTATCAGCATGAATTTACAAAAGTGCAGAAATGTCAGTAATGTGTAAGTTTCAACCTTCTGAGCTTTTTAACCCTGTGAATGCAGTGCCTGACATTTTTTGGGGTAGGTTTACAAAATTGTGAAAAAATAACCATATGGGCTAGAAAGGTGAAACTAAAGTTTAAAGATGAAAACAAAATAAACTTTACTTGCACAAGAGTTTGCTATTTTGTAAAAGTAAGGTAAAATCCAGCAGCAACAGGGTACATGAAAATTCTTTTTTTTTTTTTTTAACTTTGGACACAGCATATTCGCATACTTTACTCTATCCTCTTCCCTCATCTGATTCACTAGCCAACGAAGAAAAGTCATATTCTTCACTGCTAGGCATGTCCTCTACAGGAGAAACACTAGTGTCCCCTTCACAATGCACCAGATCAACGGCATTAGTCGTTTTCAAGCGCTTGCCTGCTCCTGAAAATAAACCCTCCGCCACCTTTGACAGTGGTTTGACAGCAAGAGAGTTATAGGAATAATTTCATTTTTCGCAGTGAAAATTATGATTTGTGGTCAAAGGGAAGCAACCTTATAAAACAAAATTGCCTGAGCTACTGATTTGAACAAAGTTGTTTCAAATTTTTAAAACCTGCGCCTTACCAGTAAGGCCCTCGCACACAACCGTAAACACTGTTGGACCTTACCAGTAAGACCCGCCACATTCATACTGTTAAACTTGGGGCAATTCAAACTTTTATTTCAAGTCCCACTTAAGTTTCCTACTTGGAAAATGTGTTTTTTCCTCTCCTTGGTGTTAGCTGTACCAGTTTCTGAGATTCATGCTGTTCGAGACCCAGTTCTGATTGTATTTTCTTAGCTCGGGGAATAGTGTTCAGATAGCTGAGCGACGTTCGCTGAGGAGGGGGAGCAAAGCTGAGTGAAGTTCGCTCTGCAGTGTGAGCGCAAGCTGAGTGAAGCTCGCTCAGGAGGGTGAGCGAAAAATCACTTATATTGTAAACTGTACTCACTGCAGATCACGGGAACTTCTGACTTAAGTACCGTCCATGACAGCTGAAGTTCGCTGAGGAGGGTGAGCGAAAGCTGAGTGAAGTTCGCTCTGCAGTGTGAGCGCAAGCTGAGTGAAGCTCGCTCATGAGGTTGAGCGAAAAAATCACTTATATTGTAAACTGCACTCACTGCAGATCACGGGAACTTCTGACTTAAGTACCGTCCATGACAACCGAAGTTCGCTCAGGAGGGTGAGCGAAAAAATCACTTATATTGTGAACTGTACTCACTTCAGGTCACGGGAACTTCTGACTTAAGTACCGTCGATAACAGCAGTTTCAGCGAACGCAGTCGTAGCATTGTGGCAACGTTGTTTACTAGAAACCTGGGGTACAGAGTTCGAGACTCCTGTAGGGACTTTTTCATTTGTCTGCGCTTCCCTCCCCCCCCCCACTCCCCGCACCCCCACTATGTCAAGCAATAGTTCTGATTGTATTTTCTTAGATTGGGGAATAGTGTTAAGATAGCTAAGCATCGTTCAGGAAGGGGAGCTAAAGCTGAGTGAAGTTCTCTTTGCAGTGTGAGCGAAAGCTGAATGAAGCTTGCTCAGGAGGGTGCGCGAAAAAATCACTTATATTGTAAACTGCACTCACTGCAGATCACAGGAACTTCTGACTTAAGTACCGTCGATAACAGCAGTTTCAGCGAACGCAGTCGTAGCATTGTGGCAACGTTGTTTACTAGGAACCGGGGGTCAAGCCACTATGTCAAGCAATGGTGACAGTTCTGATTGTATTTTCTTAGCTCGGGGAATAGTGTTCAGATAGCTGAGTGTCGTTCAGGAAGGGGAGCTAAAGCTGAGTGAAGTTCTCTTTGCAGTGTGAGGGAAAGCTGAGTGAAGTTCGCTCAGGAGGGTCAGCAAAAAAATTACATATTGTAAACTGCACTCACTGCATTTATTTAGTTCTACATGACGGTTCAGTTGCACTTTTACCACATTCTTCCTGGCAAAGACCCATTTGCCAAAACAGGCTTCCTGAGAAAATATTATTTGCCCTTTACCATGGTTTTGCAATCATGATCTGGTCAGGTTTGGTTTGGTTTGCTTAACATCACATTGCAAATGACATGCATATCAGGACCAAGCTGCTTGAGTTAATGAGGTGCCACACCGGGATTGCTGTCCAACACAGGGTTCAGTCACAACACCAGTAAAACCAGTCCTTGTACTGTTCCCTATAGTGCCCAACAACTGGCAGGGCAGCTACACCTGTACTAGATTGCCAGTTTTTAAGTCTTATGCATGACCTAGTTGGGACATGAACCATCAACCTCCTGCCTCAGAAGCAGATGCCTTAAATGTTAGACCATCGAGGTGGAGCATAATGAGGTCAGGCTGCAATATCCAGTCCATGCTCTCTGTATTTACATCAGATCCAGTCAAGGAGAAACAAGTGGACTTGACTGTTTTTACCTCTGCAGGACAACGATATCTGCATGTAAACTATCCCTTCATAATAAAGACAGCCCTACTTGATGCTTGTGCAGTTACTCCTTCAGGCTTGTTCCCTTATGAAGATACATGCATGTGAGGTTTGGGAAGTAGTCTGGGCTTTAGCTATAGTGTAACCCTTAGAAATATCACCTAGCAGTTTGGCTGCACATAAGTGTTTTGGATAACTCTGCAGTAAAGCTTTGGAGTAACGTCAAAGGTCAAAAGTTTAAATCCAAGAGTGGCCAAGAATTATATTCCAGAGTTAAAACATTGTACATACTCCATCATTGGCCATCCTATGAATATTGAACTGCCCCTCTACACTGGCCATCTTAGTGCAGATCACCTTGGTGGATGTTTCAGCGCATAGTAACAAAATGACCATCACACCATAGTCTCAAATCACCACAAGATGGAGGCATTTTCCATCTAAAGTAATAAAACAACCAAGGCCCATACATCATGGAGAACTGAGCCACCATATTGTGCATGTACTTGGTATAAGGACTGATTATGAGGGGGGCTGGGGGGAATAACAAAAAATAAATCCAATAACTAGGTAGAGCTGTGCACACATTTATTATATTTACATATTTATATTCATTATTTGCATAACAAACTTCATTGGGCTGCCTGGAAAAAAGGCATATAAATATGATCAAGTCAAGAAACAGCCAAGTGCAGTTTAGAAATCAATAGAGCAGTTTGGGTAGCTTAAACAAGTTTTGTGGCAAGTGGAAGCCTACTTGCATAAAACAGATCAGAGACAGGAAAAACGAGGAGAGAGGGAGCCACCCAGGAAATAAGTTCTGGGAGCCTTATCTTTGCTGTCAGTTGATACTGCATAGCACCCGCAGAGAGGGTCCCTGCCTCTTCCCTACTGTAATATAATCATTTCGGTTGCGTAGTTACAAACCAGAAGATCTTGGCTGATCACACAAAACATGACTGGGTGTTGCTGGTGGGCAGAAAACTGTTGCTTGGGTTAGTTGTTCTCCCACCTGGCAGATGTCCTGCTAGGGGAAATACCTTATGCACTGGGTGGGTAGATGTGGGGAAAACTCTTTTGTTCATGGTGTGTAATAGGTATCTACGAAACCAATTTTACTGGTTAAAAATTATTTTTTCTTTATGAGGTTTTATAGACAGTGTCTATTTCCTTAATACAGAGAACAAGTTATTTGTGCTGTTATATAGATATAGCCCATATAAGATGAATGTTAGGGACAAGTAGAATCTGATTGTGTTAGCCCATTTTTATCTTAACCATACAGCATCAGCTATTTCAGTATGGTACCTCTTACAAAGCAAGATGGAAGAGATTGTTTAATCAGCATATTAGCTTACTAAAGAACACTAAATGAAAACTTTATCCATTTGTCTTCTGCTTTTTTAAGTTTAAGCAGCTGTTGATGGTTGGAGGTATTGATCGCTACTTTCAAATAGCACGGTGCTATCGAGATGAGGGAGCAAAGCCTGACAGACAGCCAGAGTTTACTCAGGTATCTCATGATTATTTCTATAAACAGAAAATATTGGTGTCTTTGATTGTGAGTACTTAAGGCATTTCTTTAATGGGCAAATCCTGATCAAAGAAGTCTTGACTCCTGCCTGAAACAAGCAATTGGATCACACATTTATATGATCTGAATTTTTGGTCTAGAGTACTCTGTTAAGAAAAGCCTTTATTTTCAAACATTTTTGCTGTGCACGCACACACACACATGCTTACAATACATGTGCACCCACACACATACATGTGCTCACATCTGTGTATGAATGTTTTAATGTAAAGAACTTATAGGAAAACCTGTTAGCATAGCAAATGTAGCTGTACATCTAAGGTATTAATGATATGTCCATACTAAATCCAACTGAGAGAAGACTGCTGCTGCATGCAGTATGTTTAAGTGTGTGTATGTGTGAGTGCATGTGTAAGCAATACATGTGTTGTGTGTGTATGCTTGCGGGTCTCTATGCATTACATGTATGTGTATTACATCTGTGTGCACATTTGCATGATATATTCCAAATTATGACACAACTTGACTGGTAGGGATTCATCACTTATGATAAGAGTAGTGCATATGCATAATTTTAAAAATTTAAATCCTGTGCTTTGGGTCTAATCGTACCAGCCTACCTTTGTCTCAGTTGCTCACTCCTTGAAAAGGAAATTTTTCTGCTTAAAATTAGTTTAAGTGGATTAGAATTGGGCGCTCTATGCCAAACACCTTCACTAGCCACAGAGACCAGTGATGCAGTCTGGCAAGCCTGCCTGACAAAACTAAGCTTGCTAGGAGTGCTGAGCATGCTGCACTCTGCATTGCCCCTCATCCCTCCTCTGTGTGTGTGTGTGCGTGTGTTATGTCCTGTGTCTGTGTGAGAATGCATGGGTGTTTGCACTGGTACAGAGGCCCATGGGCTAAGAACTTGTTTCCAGATCAAGCACTTCCTGTCTGTGAGGGGCACTTGTTTACAGCATGCTTAGCACAGTGTTTTCTGTGGTATTCCTCGCTCCCCACTCCACATACATGCCTTCTTCCCCCAGCACCCTTCAGTGGCATCTTGCATGCTACCCGTTGTAAAATAACCTTCACTGGGGACTTCACATTAAACAATTAACTGCCAGACTCAACACTATTAATCTCTTTTCAGAGTTTGGTTGACATTTCAAGCTGACAAATACTGGTTTGCAAAACAGTGTTATCAGCTAACATTTTTGTGAACTGCAGGTGGACATAGAAATGTCTTTTGTAACTCAAGAAGGAATAATATCCCTGATGGAGGGTTTACTGTCGGCATGCTGGCCTGGGGAGAAGAGGCCTCTCCAACTTCCTTTTCCTCGTATGACATATCAGCAAGCGATGTCAATGTATGGCACTGATAAACCAGACACCAGGCTCTTGTGGATGGTCAGTACATGTATTACTAGCTACTTTTGACACTTCAAGAGTTATTAACAATTTACTAAAGTCACTCCCTGTAACTCCATGTCTCCCACAAAAGATACACTGATTTTCATAATGAAAAAAAAGTATTAAAAATTAGAGATTAAAGGTAAAATAAAACTTAAAAGGTTTCTAAAAAGAAGAATATTAAAAAAACATTTGTTAACATTTGTTGAATATCGGGTTCTGCTTTTAGTAAATTTGCATTAATCTATGTTTATGGGTAGTGGGGGGAAAACTTTTATTGGAAACAAAGCCTCATAATGTCGTACAAAAACAGTGCCACTATCATGTCAGTGATGGACCACCATAAAATTAATCCATATACATAACAATTAACAACTAACCATCATTTGTGTCAGTTTCATCATTTGAATAAGCCGAAAAATAGAATTTCATGGCCCAGAGTGTAGCTGGTAGTTTTGTGCTTGTTATTTTGGAAAGAAAATATCCAGGTAGCACCTGGGATCGAAGATTTGAACATTATTAACTCTTTGCACTCACATGGCATAGATCTACATATGACATGATGAATTCTTGGACTTAAAATTCTGACAGAATTTGCATTGGAAAAGTTTAAATATAACTTACCATTTTATGTCAATTGTTGTTACTGTATGCACAAAATACAAGTCTAATAAATTTCATGCATCACTGCTTGCCCACTTTTGACATCTCTGATCTGTATATTATTATCACTTTCTGATGAATAAAAGTTTGTTATTCTCTGTGCTTTCAATCTAAATGATATTTAAAGTGTCTTTTTCTACCAAACTTGATTTCTTGTGAGTTACGTAACTGTCCTGGTAACCAGGTGCTCAGGTGATTGGGAAGCTGAATCTAAATGTGAAAAACTCATTTAAACAGATAGAAGAACTGTGTAGAGACCCTGGCAGCAGAAGCTGAGAATCCAGCCCAACTTAGGGACGTAGAGTCACTATGTCACTGCCAGAAAACTGTCCGGAAAGTTTAGTAATTTAGAAAGGCCTGTAAAAGACAAAGATTGGAAGATGATCTTTGGTGAGAAGGGAGAGAAGAACAGATGGAAGGAGCATTTTGAGGAATTTAACAGACAGCCACCTCCTCAGTTCCAAGCAAAGTGTTCAACAAAATTCTTCCGAACAGACGCCATTGACTCACAGCTCCGAGATCAGCAGGCTGGTTTTTGTATGTGCAAATCCTGCAGACCAGATGGCAATGCTGGGTATTATTCTGGAACAGTCACTGGAGTGGAACTCACCCCTGTATTTTAACTTTATTGACTATGAGAAGGCATTTGACAGCTTGGGCAGGAATTCACTCTTGAAGCTGCTGAGACACCATGGAATGCCAAAAAAGATCACCAAATTCATCCAGAACTCATATGAGGAAATGACATACAGACTGATCCATGGGAATCAGCTCTATGATGCCTTTCAGATAGGCACTGGGATAAGCCAAGGCTCCTAATTATCACTTTTCTTGTTCTGCCTGGTCATAGTCTGGATCATAACGACATCTACAGCACAAAAGTAGAATGGTATCCAGTGGTCACTTTGGACACAGCTGGATGACCTTAATTTTGGTGATAACCTGGCCATCCTCTCCCAAACCTAGCAGCAGATGCAGGCAAAACCACCATCTTTGCAGTCGGGTCTGCTCAGTTGGGCCTTGATGTCCACAGAGGAAAAACCAAGATCCTCAAGGTCAGCATCAGTAACCCACCCCCCATCATGGAAGTCAATGCACTGGAGAAGGTGGAAAGCTTCGCCTCCCTTGGGAGCATCACTGGCAGAAAGGGTGGGAAAGATGCTGAGGACTGGCAAGGCAAGGACAGCTTTTCTTCAGGTGAAGAATGTATGGGCATCCAGAAACATTTCCATCAGCAACAAGATCAGGTTATTCAGCATGGAGAACCACTGTCACCACCGCCAAGAAAATCCAGACTTTCATCAATACTTGTGTAAGAAAGATTCTGAAGATGCACTTGCTTGATACTATCAGCAGCCAAGAACTGTGCTATTGAACAAGAAAGCAGCCTGCAGGAGATGAGATCCTTCAAAGATGTTAGAGACGGATTATCCACACTCCCTGCAAACCAGCTTTCACCACCGCAAGACAAGCCCTTACATGGAACCCCAAGGAAAGAGGAAAAGAGACTGGCAAAGAAATACCTGGTACCGTGACCTTTTGCCAGATACAAAGAGGATGGGCCAAATCTGGCTCAGGACCAAGACACCTGGAGGGCTCATGCAGGCAGCCTCTATCCCAGGAGGGCTACAAGGCAATGATGATGAAAGACAATGATCATCGTTTCACAGGTAGCACAGAGAAGAAGTGTAGGGACAATGTAGGCCAAGGAGTGGCAAGAATTTAGTTTTTATTTATGTATACATGTATTGCCAATAAGCCATGGTTTAGCAAGGCTGTTAAGGCTAAGCTATATGCTAAAGAGGAAGGGTTCAGGAGTGGTGATGCTGAGCAGTTCAGGCAAGCAAAGAAATTTGCAAGGCCAAAGTTGCATATAAAGAAAAACTAGAACATAACTTTTCCTCCAGTAATGCTTATGATGTATGGCATGGACTGCAGGAGATTATGAAGTACAAACAAAAATCAAAATGTCCTGCTGCTGAGCCAACCCTTCCTGATCAGTTAAACGAATTCTATCCTCGCTTCAACCAAAAAAACCCAAGCCGGGTTGTTGCTGTCTCTGCTGGACAACCCGTCACTTTTGGTTTCACCTTTTGTTATCAAGGCAGCGGATGTGTGTCAGCTGTTCAAGAAACAGAACCCTAGTAAAGCGTCAGGTCACTCAGATCATGTGCCAACCAACTAGCCCAAGTTCTTACTGATATATTTAACACGTCTCTAGAGTTGCAATTAGTTCCTCACTGTTTCAAATCCTCAATAATTATACCTGTATCTAAGAAGTCAAATGTCACTCAGCTTAACGACTTTCGACCTATAGCACTTACTTCTGTTGTGATGAAGGTTTTTGAATGTTTTTGTCCTAAGTTACCTGTCAGCATGCACTAGTCAGTCACAAGACCCCCTTCAATTTGTGTATCAGGCAAACAGATCTGTTGATGATGCACTGGCCCTGAGGCTTTATTTATTCTGCACCATCTTGAAAAGGCACACACATACGCTAGAGTTATGTTTGTCGACTTTAGCTCTGCCTTTAATACCCTAATCCCTCACAAACTGTTCAACAACCTCTCTGCAATGTCTGTTCATCCTTCTATCTGTCACTGGTTACTGGATTTTCTGCTTGACAGACCGCAATTCGTCAAGGTTGGGAACCTAGTCTCTCGCCCAACTATGCTGAATACTGGCGCTCCCCAGGATTGTGTTCTATCCCCTTTACTGTTCACTCTGTTCACTACTGACTGCATTTCCTCTGAACCATCTGAAATGATGATAAAATTCTCCGATGACACTACTGTTGAAGGACTTATTTCTAATGTGGATGAGGATGTTTACCATGAGTGGACAGCATGACTGGTTGGCTGGTGCTCCTCCAACAATCTGGAGCTTAATGTGTCCAAAACTTAAGAAATTATCATCGATTTTCTGCAAGCACAAAATGCCAGTCGCACCCCTAGAGCTAAATGGTGCGATGGTTGAGCAGGTCAACACCTTTTAAGTGCCTGGGTACAGTCATCGCTTTTGCAGCTCCCTCTTTCCACAGGCTGCTCTCTCTTTATCGGCTAACAACTAACCTGTCTAGACTAGCTATCTCTCTAGCCCTCCTTCCTAGTCAGTGGTCCTCAACAAGGAATCAGTGTGTGGGGGGGGGAGGGGGTGCAGGTATGTGTGTGCCTGAAACATGGGCGAGGGTGCTGTGTGCATGTTTGGGTGCGCATGTATGGGGAAGTGTCCCATTGCTCTATTCTATTTTAGGATTTGACTGTTGGGTTGTCTTTGTGTAACAGGGTCGAGCGGTAGCGGGTCTGTTCGCTGCCACCAAATGTAACAGGGTCGAGCGGTAGCGGGTCTGTTACTTTCTTAATTGTGGAAATGGCTCTATCACCCTTCCACTCTGGACACAGCAACAAGTCGTCTTCACAGCTCCATGTAAACTTTTATTCTCCCTCACGTCACTGTGAGGGCACAGCAACTAAAAGAACGAGCGACTGACTCGAAGCTCGCACTCTGAATGGATGCACTACTCCAATCAACTCTGACTGAACTGGTCGCGTCTCCTCTTAATCTCGCTCTCTTTACCCAAGCTCCTCGCACATTGTCGCTGACCTTTCGCCCTTGCCTCCCGCCGAGATCCTGGGTTCCCCCCATGTTCTAGAGCGACCCTGACCCCCTTATGACTCTAAGTTGCCCTACCCTTCACTGGGGAAGCCTGGTCGCACCTAGATTACGTCAAAGGGTTACGGTGGCCTCGGACAGTGAGTCCTTGGCCCTTCCCTGCACAGATACCCTTTGTTTCCCACTCTTGAGTAACAGACGACCAGTAAGGTGCATGATGCTACTATCCACGCCATGCCGGCTATGAAGAGTTCAGGGGTCGACAGGCTGGGCGCCCGGGGGTTACATAATCACCACCCGGCTACATTTGTTCTGTGACACCAAGACAAAGTCCTTTGCTTGCATGTGGGAAATAAAGTATTATCTTATCTTATTGGTTGTTATGAATAAGCTGGGGTGAAGCTGGAGATAATTATGTGAATACTTAGCGCAACCATGTAAGATCCTCTTTATAATAAGAAAGGTGCACTGTACTTTTCTGCTTTGTTACTGGTAATGTTTAGTTTTGTTTTTGCAATCTGATGAATGTCTTGCATAATAATATGTTATGATGTAATTCTTTCACATGGTGTCCAAGGAGTTCAGCAAACACTTTGCAGTGATAATGATAATGCCAGCATAGCATTTAAAAGTTTATGCAGTTTATTAGGGGAAGTTCTTAGTGTAAATTAAAATTCTTGAAGTTGTAAAACAATTCCAGATTTCTTTTGATATGTATTGTAATAGTCTGGGGTGAATGAAGAGAGTAGCATCTTGGGACAAAACAATGAGGCTGTTAACAAAACACTAATACACATTTTTCTTCATCATTCACAGATATATTTTGGATTATGCTTTGGACAATATTCTGTTCTAAAAATGTTATGTAATCTGCACAGATTAAGGATGTCAAGGAAGTCTTCTCTGATGATCTCCCACCAATTTTTCAAGATGCACCAGAAATACAGGCTATTTGTATACCTGAAGCTGGTGTATGTATTGCTTTTCCTATATCTAAAAATGATGAATGCATCAGATATTTATACTCAAAACCAAAAGAAACGCAAATTGACACACAAGCAAGGTGTAGTCAAATTTCATCCATTCAGGTACAATGATAGCAACAAAAATGAGGTTGACATGAGTTCGCATGGTCTGTTGAGTGCAGCCGTTGATAATGACATGCCTAGCGCAGAAGACATGTCCCTTCTGATGTGCTAAAGCCGGACAGTGGATTCTGCTTGTACAGCAAGACTAGAACTTTCTTTGTAAACAGAGGGCACCAACCACTAGCACTAGCAATAAAAGCTAATGTTCGCACTCTCCAAGACAGACCACCTGTCAGCAGCAGAAGAATGCCAAGACTGAACGCTACAGATCAGGAAAGAGCCATCTGCTGGAAACCTCCCAAATCTCCCAATCACACTTGCACTGGCTTTCTCAGTATGACACATGAACACACATTGTGCAAAGACTTGCTGTACTGATTTTCTCAAAAATTGATCAATTCAAACCCATTTGAATGAAAGGAAAAATTCAAATAAAATCACCAACTCCCTTAGTTTGTGTTTCTTTTGGTTTTCAGTACCCTGTGCTCTTTTCTAGAGTTTTCATTTATGCTTGTGCTGTTGAACAGAATATTTTAAAATATTTCTTTTCAGCAGACAAAGATTTTACATGTTTTTCTACAAAGCTTTTTTTAATTGCTGAATGCCTTTGGAGATGAATATAAAGTGGGAGATATTAGGTGGCTTTCTTCTCTTGAATATTTTAAGTTAATATTTGACCCCTTGGTTTCTTCAGTTGCTAGTTTGGCAGCGTACATGTACCACTGCCTGATATCTAAACTGTTATCCCTTAACTAAAATGCTGTATTCTGTTTACATTCCTATAGATCCATACAAATTAGCAGACTTTGGGAAGCTGTAGCCTTTACTGTGGCAATTGACTATACCATTACCTTCATCCCCTCCATCCCCAGATCTTTTACATCACTGTGAAATTCAGTCATATTTCAGTCATCTTTTCCATTCAAGTCATTATTAATATGTCTAATGAAAATGTCTCTACAGATCTTAACATTACATGAAATCCACAGGTTCCAAATTTTCAATCCCAGCTCCTTTTTTGTATGACTGACTGTTTTTGTGCTATGAGGCATATCTTATGGCCCCCATGTTCTCACCTATCTTGTAAAGAGACTGTTGTTTTATCCCAGCTTCATATTGGTCATATCTATGATCCCCTTCTTTTTCCTGCTTGCCAAAAACTTTGCTCTGAAGAACACATCTTTGTTCAGTGTGCTGCTCTTTAGGTTTCTCACAGGAAATATTTTACTGCTGAATCCCTACATGCTTTATTTGACAATGTCAGCCCACTCCTGCTCTTTCCCTTTCTCTGGGAGAGCTAGCTTTTCTACAAAAACTGATTCTTTTATCTTTAACCTTTCTGTTCAGCTTTTTCCTGAGATTGCTTATACATTTGTTCGCCCATTTATCCTCCTTATTTGCCTCTTTTATCCTTTATAAGCAGTCTGTTGTCTGTGATAGATTACAATTTCCTTTTTGTAAGTACTTCACAATACACAATCATTTCCATTTTAAACCTGTTTTCACTACATTCCTTTTCAGCAGAGAATCATGTAAAAAAAAATTTTTTGGCCTTTCACAAAATGAAGTTCTTTACCCTTTGTGTTTAAATTTCAGAAATACATTTCCAAGAAGGAGGTGGAAGAGACTGTGAAGTTTAGTAAGCAGGGACTTTCACAGACACTGGTAAGTTCCAAGTCAGTGTTTTTGAAAAGCATGGCAAAACCTGTCTGTAGTGGACCCTTAAACTGGTTGACACCTCACTGATAGGTACACTTTAACCTGGCACCAATCGATTTTTAACACAAACCTGCCTTAAACCCACACTGTCTGATGCACACAGCAGACAGGTATTTTTGTTCCCAATTGCAATTTCTACCCACCCATAGCAGACAGAATTGATCTACAACAAGTTGTATTGCCAGTGGGCATCATCTGCTGCACAGCTATTTTGTTTCTCTGGCCACATCACAAGCATGTGATACAAGTTTCCCATAGGCCTGAAACTGGAAGCAAAGACACTTTTCTTTCACATATAGTTGTTGTCATCTCCAGTCATGGCTTCAGAAAAGAAAGCATTCAACTCTAGAAGAATGAGTCAGTGTGTTGAAAAATCTCGACAAATACCTCTTGACCTTAGATGCAGAAAGACTCAGACTGCACATTTGAAAACTGAATGTGAATCCATACTGCAAGAGTGGGAGAGCAGAAGGTCGTCAAAAGAAAGACGACCACCTATGAAGCACTGAATATGAAGACGTTTAGAGTTTTTTCTGGCAGAATTTCGCTGTCAGTGGTCCATGATCCAGGAAGGCAGAATGTTTGATGACACAGTTTATTAGTCATTTTGTAACAAACTCCATTTTAAGACTACCCCCTCCCGACCCTACAAAAAAGTGTGGTTTACTGTTCATTACCCAGTCTACCCTGCTTGTTTTTTTTTTTCTTGCTGACCCTTTTTTGGTGGTGGTGGTGGTGGGGGGATATAATCTTTTTTTAAAAAAAAAAGTGCCTGCAGCCTGTTCGCATCTGAACTATCGTGGAGCCCAGAAGAAACGTAATTTTATGTAGGTATATGTATTTCCACACCTTCTCTTTCTGTCCATGATGGTTACCTTTGTAGTTGTTGATTGAAAAAATCTAAAGTAGCACATAAAAGGTTTTTGAAGATACCACTGTTGGCTGATGGTTTTGATGTGGACTGGGGAAAAATTCAGTCTACCTACCTTTTTTTTTTTTTAGAAAACGTTGAACATGTACAGGCAAGGGAACCTGCTCCAGTCAAGGCAGTTGCATCCATTGTGCAGCTGTTCCATTCTGATGTTTGCACTAATTCAGCATGTGTATGTTTGGTGCAACATCTACCTTTTTTCTGTTTTCATTTTTAAAATATTTCAGTTATCCTACTGTTTTCTATATTTTGCTTCTTGTTTTCACAGGTAATAATGGAGTCTAGTGTTTTGTGTTGAGTAATATTCTGATCATTTAAATACACATTGGTTGTGTAGAAGGGCAGCCTGTCTCAGAGGACACTTGTAGGCGACTAGGCAGTCCCATGGGTGTCCACTATAGACATGTTTTGCTGCACATAGTAGGTGTGTGGTGTATATATTATACCAAAAGTTTGCATGTGACTGTGGGCAAAATGGATCAAAAATACAAATTTCTTGGAAGGATATTTGCTAGCATTTGTGCATAAGCACCTTGATCCATGTGCAAAGCAGGCATTGAAAGTGTGCTGTCAAAAATGTGACATTTTCAGACCTGTCCAAAATTGGTTTGAGTTTACCACATCTACAGTCAGAAGTACAACCACCCAAAGGAAATGAGCAGAATGCTTTTAACTTTCTTTTCTTGGGATCAAGATTACAATGCTTCCACAAAGTAAAATAAATACATGTAGTAGAAAAGTATGTCAGAAACCACATATGTTGAAATGTTTTAAGCCACCTCAAAAGAAAAAAATCACCATACCTCTGGAAGTGAAAAACTTTTGGTGAAGAATATAACTGTTTCTCTAGCCTGTTTACAAACTCTGACAGATTCTGTTTGTGTATATGATACTGAGTATATTCATTTTTTTAACTGTCTTATTTCATCGTATTCAAGGGAATGACACTTTTCTAGATGATACTGTGGGTAGATTCAGATCTCGTTTCTCTCATGCATACTCTCTCTGTGGATGTGCCATGCTTCACATGGCTGCCATGCAGAAATTCTCCCTCCTTCTCTTCCTCCCTGGTTTTTTCATTAATCTTTCTTATTTCCTACTTTGACTGTTGGATAGCCTTCATTGTATTAACCAAATCTCCAACCAGAATTTCTCAGTGGCATACTTGTGAACAGGTTCATGCACACAAACTCCAGTGCAGTGAACTGAACCATTTTAAAAGCATGTTGCTGTTAGGTTGGTCTTTAAAATACCTATAAAACAATCTATACATTTATGTGAATATATTAAAAATGTGTATCACTAAAGATAAAGTTAACTGTAAACTCTTTGTGGGTTTTCTGCCAGATATGACCCTCACCATTGAGTGGCAAAAGGTACCACTTTTTTAAATCAAGATGAGATATCCGGAAATAGGATTCTGTCATCATTTTAGCAAAACATTGGCCAACAGGAATGAGTCTCCTGTCTCAAAATCAGGTACACTCCTGACAGGGACTTCAGATGTTTGAGTAAATGGTTCAGAAAGGAAATTTTCAGGTTTTCATGCTCGCTGGTTCTTGTCTCAAAACCTTTACTTTCAGATGGTAAGAAGAGGGCACAGAGCCAATGCGTAAGACAGTAATCTAGGGGATGATGGGTTGAGTGCCATCAGCTTGGTTCACTCCCCTTGTTCTTGTGTTGATGGGGATGTGTAAGAGTTCTCACTTTCACGTTCTGATCACGCCAGTTGCTACAGCCTGTGCATGGTCCACGATGAATGAGACACCATGGATACTGTGTACAACTTTATTTGCAAATATCTACAACTATAGTAGTTGGATTAGGTACATCGTCTAGATCTGTGGCTATTCAATACATATATGTGTTAATCTCTAACACTAGCAGCTAGGTTGATGTGGTTCACTGTCCTCTTGATGCAAAGTCTTCTGCTGACGTAAGGATGGCCCACTTCTTGTCTTGTTGTGCAAGCCACCACACACCCACTTCTTATATCCATCACCCCCCCCTTCCTCTTCTAGGCCAGCACCATTGTGATTCCTGCACACACACACCCCCACCCACCCAATTCCACCACTTGCTCCCCGTGTACTGACTGTGCCTGAGCCTCTCTACTACACAAGGTTAGAAAAAAACTGCCCTGTGCAGACTGTTATTTGACAGGGGGATAAACAATGGTGCTTCATTTAAAACGCTTCTTTCTCCCTTTGATAGAAAATGTACACATCATAAAGACAACATTTGTACTACATATGTTATAATGTAGATAGTATTTTTAATGTCTAGCGTCAGTTAAGCATGATTTACATTTATTTTTGGGAAGAGACTACTACATCTAAGACTGATGTTGATAATTATATGGACCATATAGAAAGTAGCAGTACACCGTCATGTTGAAATGCAGGCAACCATTTCTAATGCCAAGTTTTATCAAATTCTTAGCAAAACACTTTTATGTCATTCAAAACAAAAAAAGATTTAATAGGAAAGGTTTGTAAGGGCTTCCAAGACTGAATGTCTGTATTTGTAGCTATTGTTTAATACCACTGATTACAAATCATGACATATATATATATACATAAAAGTTTCAGAAACAGAACAAAATGCACATGAGAGTAAAGAGGCAAAATAAATGTGCATAAATCAGTAGATACATATTTATGCACAGAAAATCATGATGCCAAGAAATATTAGTTTGTGACTGATACTAGTTTTCATTTAATTAAATCCCAACTTGTTTGGGTCATTTTAGTAGATTTTTTAAAAAAAACAAGCTAAACATGCATCCATTACAAGTGGTTGGCTAGTTAGTGGCATATATCCCATGTACATTGAAAACCAAAAGAAATGCAAACTGAGGGAGTTGGTGATTTTATTTGAATTTTTCCTTTCATTCAAATGGGTTTTAAATGATAAATTTTTGAGAAAATCGGTACAGTGAGTCTTTGCACAATATGTGCGTTCATCTGTCATGCTGAGAAGGCATTCAGAATGTCCCAAAGATCCAAATTTAGAGTCCAAAGTCGGTAGCAGGTGTGTCCCCAATTGGTGTCAGCAGTAGCCTGGCACCTGGCAGGCATGGAGCACACCAGATGGTTCACCATCACCATAGGCATGTTTGCGCAGATCTGCCCGAGGGTCTACTCCAGCTGGCAAGTTGTGATGCTGAAAGGTGAGGTTGCCATGTTGCTGGAAGTATGGCACGA
Source organism: Lanistes nyassanus (assembly GCA_004794575.1). Lineage (NCBI taxonomy): Eukaryota > Metazoa > Mollusca > Gastropoda > Architaenioglossa > Ampullariidae > Lanistes > Lanistes nyassanus. Next base: position 75,377 of record SMGT01003783.1, on the reverse strand, counting down.
CATAGGGCCTCATTACTTGGTCCAGATAACTTTGTGCTGTTGCACCGTTTCCTTTCCCAGGGCCAATGTCCTGGAAGACGAATGGGCCCACGAGTCAGTTGAGGCCAACTCCACCCCAAATCATGGTGTGGCCTCCTCAACACTCGATGGCTCTTTACCAATCTGTAGCGTTCAGTCTTGACGTTGTGCTGCTGACAGGTGGTCTGTCTGGGAGCGTACGAGCATCGACTTTTATTTTAGTGGGTGGTGCCCTCTGTTCACAAAGATAGTTCTAGTTTTGCGGCTTTTGTTCATGCTGCACAAGTGAAAACCACTGTCCAGTTTAAGTGCGCCAGAAGGGACACATTTTTTGCTCCAAGCACGATTATCAAGGGTATACTCAACAGATCATGCGACCTCATGTTGACCTCATTTGTGTTGCTGTCATTGTACCCAAATGCAGGAAATTTGACTACTGCTTGCCCATGTGTCAATTTGCGTTTCTCGGCCTCAGTGCTTGAAACTACATGTACATTAGATTAAAAAGAATAAATGTCATCTTTAATAATTACATGACACTAGAAAGGAGTCATACATTTCTCCAGCTCATAAAGTATTTACACAAATACAATTTCAGTATTAAGCATATATTTCTTATATCTATAACATACTATCAAGGATGGAAAATACAGTGGTCTGACAGCCCAGAATTCACTAGCAGGTTGGGCTGTCGAATATTTTGCTGACTGCTGTAGTCATAAAAAAGAGAAGAGGAAAAACCTGGGACAGTAGAAATTTCAGTGATCTAGTGAACTTTGAAAGGTACTAGCCTGTTGGGCCAGTGAACATTTTGGAACTAACCATGATGTAAACATTATATAATTGAATTCTTATAATATATCTGTCATTCATATAGATCATAAATATATTATAAATGTGAGATTTCAAAATTATATATCTAACAATTCTTCACTTCTGTTAATGTTTCGCTATGTGTTGCTGAAAAGAAAACATTTAGAAATGTAAGTCCTAAGTTAATGTCATCATGCTGGGGCACAAACCATCGACCTCCTGCCTTGGAAGCGGACACCTTAACCATTCAACCACCAAGGTAGTTGCCTCTTTGTGGGGTCTTGACTGAGATGAAAGATACTACAAATAAAATTTGCTTGTGTGATTTTGGTATTCCTTTCACTGGTGATGACAATGATGTGGAGGTCTCTTAGACATCATCACAGGTGAGAATTTTGGTGCTTGTGGGCATCCTAAAGTGACATTCAGTGCTCATGGACAACCTAATGTGACAAGTTCATTACATGTACTCGTGGACCAGAAGAGTGTGCACAAGAAGTTCAGGCACTTGAGCTCAAAATTGAACAGAGTTATAAAAAATAAAAAAATAAAATAAAATGTGGATTTGTAACGCGCGAGAACACATTTCATGCACACTTCGCGCGGACGAGGCACATACCAGTGGAAAAATTGGTGCACTGCACAACACAGGTGTTAACTGCTCCTCTCAAATGTACCAAGCTATTATATATTATCAGCAGGAGGAGACTGCAATCAGTAAGAATTCATGGATTATATGTGTCCTGCTGTAGTGCCAGTAACTCTGGCTAAGTGTATCCTGAACTAACGTATATACATGCCTAGGTCTGGTGCAGTACTGCATCCTGGCCCCATATGCAAGAAACGTACAAAACCTACTTATTCCAGAATAGCCACCGTGACAGAAATAAGTTCCTTGAATTTCCCATGCACAAAAACCAAATAGCTTATTTTTACCCTGTTATTCATTAAGTTAGTCATCCTAGGATCGAATAGCTTATTCCAAGTTCGCTGAAACAGTGTTTGCAGAGACAGAAAAAAAGTGCTATTCAGGAATAAATTTAGAACCTGTTACATGCATACAGAGCCATGTGCGGTGATATCAGTTGATGAAGTGACCTAGTAATTAACAAATTGAATAAAACAAGTATAATTATCAACCATGTCTGCTCCCTGCTACACCATTGCAAACAACTGTACATGAACTTTGCTCCCCTCTTTTTAGTAAATACATTTTATGTAGGCACCTATTTTTTTTAAACCATGGGTGGATAGAGGAACCAGATAGTGTTAATATGGAAACATGACAGGTAGATGAGGGGTCAGATTTTGACTGTCAGAAAATGAACTTTGAAGAGATCTTAGAAGTGTCTTGACCGAATGTTAAATTTCACACACAAAATGAAATAATGAGAGCTTAGCTAATTTAACTGACAGAGATGCTGAAATCATCACTTTCACGCTTACAAGGTGGCATGTTGTCCATTCTCCCTGTTTTTGTTTCAGGATTTGTTGTTTGTAGGTCTGGACATTTTTTTTACGAGTAAAGCAGAATAACCGGTAGTAAATCATATCAACTGTCCAGATTGATCCTTGATAATACATGTAGTGACACTAGTTTGATTCTTTCACTCAGACTTGGCATACACAGATTAAAAAATGCATAACACATTTTTCATAATACATGCACAAAGCAAGCACATATCTATCAAAGATGGGTTAGGAAATCAAATATTCATGTCATTCAGTTAAGTGTTGGTGTCAAGGCTGTGGGCTTGTGCAACAGTGAAAGAGTGAGTCAGTAGCGGTGGGTACTACATCTGTGAGTCAATAGTGGTGGGTACCACATCTTTGAGTTCTTAGAGATGAGTATATAAACCAGTTCTGTAAGTTTCTGTGGGTGAACACTGCATGTGTAAGTTCTATATCAGTGTTGAGTATCATGCCTGTGAATTCCTGGTGGTGAATACCACTTCTGTGCATTTTGGTCAGTACATGTACCACATTTGTGAGTTGCAAGTGGTGAGCACTGCAACTGTGCATTCTCTGTTAGGGGTGAGTACTGCTTGAGTTTCGTCTTACTGGTGAGTATTGCATCTGTAAGTCCTGTTTTAGTGGTATTCCAGAGAGACTTTGCCAGGTGTCACAAAGCAGTGCTCACTGAGCGTGTATTGTACACACCATTCTAGTAAAATCTGCAGATATGCTGATTTTGCGGTTGGAGGGGAGTGAAGGTGTGCAGATGTATAAAGATATTTTGATGTTTGAAAAAAGTTACTAGTTTTTTAATCGTTCCCGGGCATTTAGGGCTTATTAACCTAAAAATAAACAATGGAGAATGAAACAAATATTCAAAAAAGATCAGTTGTTTCACAGTCTTTCTTTGGAGATGTCTGCTTTGCAAGCAAATCCTGCTAATCAGATGCACCGGTACTCCTGCATCGGTACCTGCACCGGTACTCCTGCACTCTTCCACATTTTTTTTAGAAATTTAAATCCAGTCAGAAGTTTTGTTGCCCAGCAGAATTGGTGAAGAGTGTGTCCTCGGTAGAACAGGATTTAGCATAGCATTTTGATATTCTATGTCTCGCCTGTGTGCAGATATCCTTGTCTCACTTGTTCCCCTCTTCATTGGGTTGCGTTCAGCTAGTGTATCTCTGTTTTCTGCTCTGCTATATCTCATACTGTGCTTACCAACTGAGTTGTGATCTTTTGGAAGTTTCAAGATTTTATCACAAGGGTTAGTTTCGCACTCATATTGTTTCTGGCATGTGACTTCTTCGTTTCTTCTATGGTTCTTTTCAAAGTCTCTTGCAGATAATTTATCATCAGCATGATTGCTGTATTGACTGCTTCTAAATGGCTCATCTTCTAAATGACAAGCATCTTCAGTAATACTATTGTCATGCTGTCCTGCATTATAATGTGATGCGGGAAGATTATGTGACAAGGAGATGTGGGGGTTTGCTTGCTTATTGTACATCATCCTATATGAATAAAGAGGACCGTATGGAGGGTTTTGCCTAAAAGGCATGGTAGGAAGTGTGAAGTAATAGCTTTTTTCTTGCTGATGTGCACCATAAGCCCTGACAGGGTATGATGGCTGCTGTAAATGTGTTTGGTAAAAAGTTTTGTACAGTTCTGGCCTTTTCTGTGGGTCTCTTGATCGAGTCTGTTTTGTGGACCATTGTCCTCGAGGAGGAGATTGAAGTGTGTTTAAAGGTGGCTGAGACAGCATGTTGATCTTTGAAGGGGGCTGAAATGGTACACAACGGCCGTTCCTAGGGATATAGTAGGCATTTTCTTCCCTGCACCCTTTCAGTTTCTTCATTTTGTTCTTCCCTTCACTGGCACGTGAAACGCCTTGTGGTGGCTGAGATGGATTTTTCCAACTGGATACATTTTCTTTGCAGTGACCCAAATCAGCATGTTTTCCAGTTATATGTCTTTGGTTTGAGATAAGCCAACCATTAAGATCTTGCTTCCTTGCATCGTTCCTGTGTGTAGAATTCCGCATAATATCCACCCTCTTTTCATGCCTTACTCTGGCTTCAGGATCTTTTTTTTTCATTCTGTGAACAGCTGTATCAGTGTAGTGTCTTTGCTGCCTCTGGTAGTAATGGCAGACAAGACTAGCAATGAGTCCACATGTGATGCCAAACCCACCTATAGATCCAAATACTATCACGTACAGCAGTTTACTGTTGCACTCAAATTGATCCACTGAAAACTGAGTCACCATTTTGCCAGCATGCTTACTTGGAGTTTTGCAGGTATTTGTTATGTTCAAATCAAATCTCTGCTTTACTTGTACCTTTGTCTTTAGCAGCCATTCTTGCAAAGGCAGTAAGTCACATCCGCATTCGAAAGGATTCCCGGAAATATCAAGCTCTGTCAAGTTCTGTAAACCACTGAACAGCTCAGCTGGCATTATCCTGATATTATTTAATCTTAGGGATAGGGAAGTCAGGCTGTTCAGTCCCTGGAAGGATGTGGCATTGATGAGACTTATCTTGTTGTGGCCAAGGTCAAGTTCTTGTAGTGACTGAAGAGAATGAAGGAGGGGCAAGAAGTCGTCGATCTGTAGCCCATTATTAGACATACGGAGAACCCGCAGGCTGTGCACAAACCGAAAGGTCTGATCGTGGATGGCAGAGAGATTGTTCTTGCTTAGGTCAAGAACTTGTAGATGCCCCATTCCATAGAATGTCTGCTGGTCCAGATCTTTCAGGTTGTTGTTATGCAAATACAACTGAAAGAAGAAAGCTAGTGCAGTTATAGCAGGATATTCATATAGCTGCTTGTTGGAGTATAACATGGTATGAATGAAGAAAAAAATGAATGGCTTGTGTGTCTTGTTCTCTCTAAGTTTGTGGGGGTTTTTTAAAATACTGTCATATATATATATATAGGCCATAGAGAATAACCTTATTACATTTTTTACAGAAATACTGTCATTTATATCAGACTTCGGAACTAGGTTTACTAATTTTTTTTTCCCGTATTGGTCTCCCTTCCCAAATTATGCATAGATATTTGTCTTTCTTGATTTTCAAGTATTTCACATAATAGAATGTCTACATTTCCCATATTTTCATCCTTAAAATTATGTAAAAGGGTAAGCATGGGTAGTACAATTTTGTGTGCACACTGTATTTTACAAAGAAAAGGGATTTTATCTACAGAAAATTTCTTTATAGCTCCCTTGTACCTTTTGAAGAGGTTTCTAACAGTGTTACAATTGTATTTGTAAAAACTACATAAATGCAAGACACCAGATCATATGTTCCTTGCTGTCATCCACCCATATATACTGCTCATAATAAGTAGGGATATTGGAGTTAGGGATGCAATTTTGCAGAACAGAGGATACTGTTTTGGATAAAGTAGATATGCCAACTTGAAAGGTACTGGCTCCTTTCATGACCAGTTTGATTCTGGCTCTTATGCAAAATGGTGGGGGCAATTGTTCATTTTCATTAATGGTTATTTCCCCTATGAAAAGATGCAAATCACGTTTCCTGACTGCTGCTTACCTGCAACAGGCTAAAGTGACTTGTTAACAGAAGCATTTTCTTCTTCAATCATGCAGCATTTTCAGAATAGCAGAGATGGACAAGCGCTGGCATGCTGCAAGCCAGAAGTCAATAAGGGCAAGATGCTTCAAACTAGCATTTTGCAGTTAATTGTGAGTGGACCATATAGCAGGTACCAAAATGAAACTGTGATTTGTCTCGTACTGGCCACCAGAGGGTCAATACATACTGCTAAGGCCACTGTTTACTGCTATGATCTTGTTACTAGGGGTTCAGAACCCAAACACAGTTACAGCAGTGAGGTCTAGACCAGATAGTACAAAACTGCTTGCATGAGGCACCTCTTCTTTCTGATGAGCCTCGCATTTCCCAGTTGCCAGTTACATGTCTTGTGGCATCTGTGTGAACCTTATCAGGCTCCTCCAGTGGTCCCATGTGACCGTTGTGGATGTAAGAATGTGATTAGTGCTGGCAAGTGATTGGCAGGGCCAACCTTCACATATGCCAGGGGAGTCTGACAGGGCTCTGCTAACATGACAGCCTCATTGCGCCCATCATTTTGGAACACAGACATCTTCCACGATGATGCTGCATGTCCTCTTTGTGTTCCTATCAACCAGGAACACCTTCATAATTGGTAAATCCAAACAGTTGCCACCAATGTCCATTTGACCTCTGTCTAGTGGAGCTTTTTATTGGATAACCTCAGCAGACATCTTTGTGAACAGTCAGTAACTCTTCAGACCATTCAGCAGTTAGCTGATAGCTTTCAGAAAGAGTGGCAAAGATGTCCCAAGGACATCAGCAGACGAGGCATATTTACCTCCAAATGGGGGATCCATATAATAGCAGAAAGTGTGAAACAAGGGGTTTTGAGTTAAACTGGAGTGATGTGACTGAACTGAAAACATTTCTTCAGCATCATTGTACTCTTTCACTTTTAAATTGTCCCTTAGTGGCAGATTCCCCTTCTTTCCAAGTAGGTGTCAAGGGGAGACATTGCAGTCCATCAGGGAGGCCAGTCAAACAGCATTTAATTGTTTTGAAAGACTAAATAAAGTTTAATTTAAATTTAAATATATCTAAAGTTGTGTATCTAGTCTTCCTTCTTTTTACACATTTTGACTTTGATCTCACACCAAGCTCCAACTCTTTGGGGCAATTGTTTGATCACTCTTTATTCTTGTGTGCATTTTTGCAGCCTAATTCTAGTTTTATTAGCTGACAAGACACACTTATCCAATTTCTTCTGTACATCTACCCTTTCTTTTTATGGTTGGGAACTGTCCTTTATGATGCATTCTTTACAAAAACTGCAGAGATGAAAATGGATGAGTGACCTTACATGGGGTTTGGTTACATGTGAATTGACTAGCACTGCTTGTGAAAGAAGTAATTAACATTGACACTGGATCAGTTTCACATGCATTATTCACTAAATGCTATTAAACTGCAATTGTAAATATAACTAGCATGAGATGCTGAAGAGTGTGGTAAGAAATCAGTGACAATCGAAAGAACATCTTTACTGGAACCTGACAAAATAAACACCTGACTTCTCCACTAAAATATTTTAGTGGAAAGAACACTTCCATGTATATGCAACAAGTGTCTCGATTGGTACACAGTTTCCAGTGAAAAACACAGTAAGGTTGAACTTCCAGATCAGCTGCTTTACTCAAGGTGTCCATTGTAGACAAAAACAGATATCAACTGGAACTCAGAATCACTGCCCAGGTCTGGGATTTGCAGATTAGTCCATTCTTTTAAGGTTCATTTGTGTTGAAAATTGATTGGTAGCCACCAGCAGTGTCCTTTAGTGCCAGGTGTCCATTCTTTTAAGGGTCTATTTGAGGCAGGTTTTACTAGTCCATTTGTCTCATTTTTTGGCAAACATAAATCCAATATTTTTTACTTTTCTGAGCAGTATGTGAACAGTAATGTGCTGGCATAAAACTTATTAAACTAATGCAACTAGCTTATAAAACTCTGAACTTCCCATATAGTAATTTTAGTTCTCTTTGGGGTGATTCTTACCTCAGTTGTTGCAGTAAGACTGTAGAACTCTGTTGCTTCCAGTCCGTTGTTGGACAAGTCAAGTACCTTGGCTGAGTGTGGAAGAAAGGCACGATGGTCGATGTCAGTGAGCTGGTTGTGACTAAAATTAGCTGAAATAATTCCACTTGCCTCGGTGAAAAGAAATGGACCAAGTTTTTTAATGCTGTTGTTCCTTGCATCAAAGAATCTGTGAAGTGCATAACATTGTTCAACTATTTTTTTTACGATAAAATGAGCAACTGCCATCTAGAGTAAAAGAAATAAAAGATGTGGATAACAAAAGGAAATGGCCCAGACTATAGGAGACCAAGACAAAATTGAGCTTTCAGGGCCATTAACTATTTTTGATGCGGAAAAGTTACAACAAGCACAGTTATTAGTTATTAAAAATAATATAATGCACAAATACATGTATACCTCAGATGAGTTGTAGCAAAGGCTGCAATTGTATCAACTGCAAATGGATACCTGGCCCCGTGGGTAAAGTAGGTGACAAAGGAAGGGTATATGTCACTGCTGTCACGATGCTGACCCACAGGCAAGTGGTGGTCTCAAGCATGCACTAGCTTCAGGCCAGGTGTATGAGATAATTTGTCTGTGGACGAGCATCATGAGGGCAGTGCCCATCTCCTCTCTGTCACTGCCTTACTTTCCCTAACCCATTGGGTCAGGTACTAGTTCACAGCTTGTTGAAGTGGGGAAGGTGTGTAGAGGCCCATGGGTATCAAACCAGTGCCTCCAGATTTGGAGGACTGCTCTAATCCCTTACCCATCCACTTCCTCATGAAGGCAAAAAGATGGCATTGTATTCAGATTTTGATTGAAAATCTGGTAATAAACTAAACCTATTTGGAAAAATGCAGTCTTGAAGGCCTTTAAAATGCTACAAGTATTGGATACAGATACAAACCTCAGACTGTGCATATTTGGCATTGAAGAAAGATTGACCAAGTTATTTGATGCAAAACTCAAATCCAGAAGATGCTGAGTACTGCCTGGCAATACAGTTGATTGTAGTTTGTTAAAGCTGAGGTCTAAAATTCTCAGTTCTTGTAGGGTAGACAGGTCCACTTCAGCTGGATCAGAAAGAAAGTTGTGAGAAAGATCCAATATCTTCAAGTGCTGCATCCGGCTCACAGCAGTTCCTTTGAATGATACAAACCTGAAATGGAAAGAACATCATTTGATAATTTTTTTTAAGGTAAACAAATTGTTCATAATTAAAATTAATATATCTCAATGGGCTTACATCTCACAGATTTTAACGACTATTAATAATGAATATTAATGTTTACAGTTCACAGGACTTAACCTCAAACACTGACTCTCCCCCTCGCTCCTTTCCCTCTGACCCCCTCACCCCTGCTATCCTCTCTCTCTCTCTCTCTCTTCTATAAAAATAAAGTGTTGGAGATAAACCAGCATTCTTATGACATCCAATATTTTATGTCCTAAGTTAAAATAGAAACAAATAGAATCTGATAACCTTGCATTCCATAGAAAATAATAGAAAAAAATTTAAACAGTTCGGAAACACAGGTCTCCAACTGATTTATTAGTTCATGCATATGGTTGGGATCCCTTTTTTCTACCCTTTTTCCTTCTTTCATTAGTTTTATCAAAATATCATATTAGAAAATTGGTTTTTACAAGGTTACATCATTAACAAGAGCTGCATAGGTGATCTCTTTGTTGTCTAACCTGTACGATCATTTAGAACAGTGCCCACTTAAGACAAACTGTAAAGCTAAAACACCCACCCTATTTCTTGCTTCAATATTTAAGATTCATGCAAGAACCTTATCTTGATGTGAAATGCATGAAATGTTTGGTATCTAAACTGAAATATGTTTTGAGCTAAAACTGTTTGAGGTAAAATTAAGTCACAAGTTTAACCATTAATTTATAGCCATACAACAAATGCCTTCTGAAACTTTTTTTGCATAGAATAAATTTATTATGCAGGCTTATTTCTTTAAAGCTTTTGTAAAACAGTGAATGGTGGTAGAATGATGATCAGTACATGCTTGTCATGTCACCCACTAACTGCCAGTCACAAACAAGCATAAAGCAACCAACACGTGCTTGGTAGTAGTAAAGCTGTCAACTTTTCAGGAGCCAAGCTATGATTACCATTCATCTTGGGCTGAGGGAGGAGGTGGGCTGGGTCTAACTTTTGGTATGTCTGAACCTGAAATGCTGAAGGGGTTTATTTTGTCATCAGGTCTGTTTTTCTCTGTCAACTCCCTTATTCCAGAGGTAGGTTCTGGTACTATCCTCATCTTACAAGTATTACATTTTTAAAACTGGCTTAGTAGGTTTAGAACATCTTAAGGAAGTTCCAAAGTTAGAAGGGAAATCTTGCTAATAAATGTTGCTAAAGTACCTGTGCATGTGTGAAAAATTTATAACTTTTGAAAAACATGGATGTATTTGGCCATGGGACTGATTGTAGGTATTTACAGCAGTGGTGTGAGGTCTTGTGTCTTTGACTTACCGACAGTGAGAGACATTGAGTTCCATCAAGTTGGTCAAGTCCTCAAAACCTTCATCTATCTGCTGCAGAAGATTGTGGTTGATATTTAAACATTCCAGGGTGCGGATATTGCTGAAAGTTCCGGCAGGTATACTTGCAATAGAGTTGTTGGATAGATCTAAGGTGACAAGAGCCAAGAGGGTGACCGTTGAGAATAATGTGGCATTGGAGATGGACATACTGGACAGATTTATGGACCATAATGGTGAACTTTCAAGCTGTTTCAAGAGGTCAACAATTTGGTGAAATGGAAGCCGATCATTGCCAGCAAGACTGAGATTCCTAAGACCAGGAATGCTATGAAAGCCTGTTGATTCAATGTTTTCTATCTGACAGTTAGAAATATCAAGTGATCTGTACACCAGTGGATCCCAGTCCTTTGACATCTCAAAGGCATCACTAGACACATTGTGAAAAGAGTTGTAGGAAAAGTCAAGGGTGTGCAGATGAGTAAGGCGTTGGAACCGAAGACCCAGTTTCAGATTGGTGATCTGATTGTGAGAAACGTTCAGCACCTGCAAAAAAATTTTTTTTTGACAACTATACTCATTAATAAATTTAAAGAGCATTGTAAATCTCATCGTAAATTCGCCCCTAGTACACAATTCCTGAACATGAAGATTCTTTGAAAAAGATGGATTTTATGTGGGACTTTTTGATCCAGTATAGTTTTAAATCTATAACGCACTTTGCTTAACTCACAAACACACACACACACACACACAATATGCACACAAAGACACTTTTTTTTAACCTCCTGTCCTCTGTCACAGATAACTTCATTTCTACACTTACTGGCTTCCCCAATCCCATTGTGAGTTTTCTAAACACAGAGGATGCAATTGATGCCAGGTAGGAAGGAATTCTGACCTCCCTGCCATACAAGACCTTGCCTCAACAACACTTGTGTGTCCCACACTTTCTGAGGTCCTTGTCATCATCATGCAGCTTGATACAATGGAAACATCGATAGTCAGGCTGGATGTGCCTGTGAGTGCTGAGAATTGTTCCCAGTGCACACACATACATATATATATGTATAAATGGGGTGGTAGAATGGAGACCACCCGTCTGTTAAGTTGAAGGTTGACACATCTCCATCTTCATTTGCTTCAACTTTACTGCACCATGATAGCTTGGTGAGGTGTATCCCTCCCTCCATCTGGTAGTTTCCTTCTTTCATAGGTACACCTCTAGTCCTTCTCACCTTTCCTCCTTACTAACAGATGTGACCCACCCCCACACACTCATCTTTATACATCCACTTGGTCTTACATAGCAGCCCATCAACCCCATCCCCTAACTGCACACTCTGTGTGTGGACTTTTCAAATCACAACAATCCATGAGTCAGCTCATTTTTTCTATGATCCTAAGGAGAAAGAGTTTTGGTATATGCTTTGGGTTAACCAGTTGATTAAATGGTCTGGGAAGTGAAGTTACACTTAGATGATAGCCTGTGTTACAAAGTTTTTGTTTACCATAAATTTGAAACAAATACAAGCATACTTGGCTAGAACATGGAATGGAGCTGTGCTGACTGGTTTTTAGTGTAATTGCAACTTGTGTTAGAAAGACAGCACTTATCACAGCTTAAGAGTCCATTCTCTCCCTTTTAAGGTTTAAGATTTTAAATGTAGAGATTTCAGTAGGTGATACATATGCAAAACATGCAGGTTTACCTGAAGAGCTGGAATGCTGTGCAGTAACAAATCAGGTAGATGTTCCAACTGATTATTACTCAGATCCAAGCTCTCAAGCTTGTCATTGTCTGCAAAAAGACCAAAGGGGAGACTTCTAAGATTGTTTCCATGAAGATCCACATGGCGAAGATGCAGTAGTCCAGCAAATGTACACAGCAGAAGTCGCGTGAGTGAGTTTGCTGAAAGATCAATCTCTTGTAGCTGCTGCATGGACCCAAAAGATCCATTGATCACAGGGCCAAGAAGATTTCCTGAAAGGTTTAGCCTTATAAGTTGACCGGACAGTTTGGGCAGGTGGATTAGTCCCCGGTATGAGCAGTCTGCAGTTTGGTTGCTGTCCATGCACCAGCAGGTCTCATAGCACAAAGTTCCAAGGGTGGCGGATTTTTCTGCATTGAGTGATACAGCTAATATGGACCATTTGATAATATAGTATGTCCATAACATCCCAAGGTAGGAGTTAATTTTTGTCATCTTTTCTGGATGGTGCTTGAATAAGGGTTGAGAAAATGTTACCCAATATTATGTTACAAGCTTATATATCATGTACACTGTGAAGAGATCAGAAGTCGGTGCAGGTGCTGCGAAGCCAGTGATTCAGCTTGTCTTTACTTTTTTAAAGACCCTCAAGTCAAAGCCAGTAATATTTGAACTGGAAGTGGTACAATATATATATATATATCAGTTATCTGTCTTGACAAAAAACGTTTTTGTGTGTCCAATGATGTCTCAGATTAATACCTGAAATAGAGGAGAAAAGTGCTTAAAGCTTCATGTTAGAGATGAATTTGGTTAACGGAGTTATTTTATTCTTGCACATGAATGGGTGACAACATCATACATTTATATAATTTTGTTCGAAAGCAGAAGAAATAAAAAGTAACGAGACAAGTATTTGAGCAGTATAGCCAGAACACATACCATATTATTTGTTAGTGATAGTTTAAAACAGCATTGTCAGAGAAGGAATCCTGGAATCCACAAGATTCAAGTTTTCTGCACACATGCATGTACCCTTACACAAAGACAATGAAAGCTTTCTCTTACTTACTGTGACATGAAATGGGTGTGAAAATGAAGCAAGTTAAGGCTCTGCAGCATCCAGTAAAATGTTTTATCGTCCTACAAGTATTCTCTGTTTAGTCTACACACCCACCTCTAGATGACTGAAATTGAAACCAACAGCAGGAAAAGTGAGACCTGATTGGGCCAATGTATCGCACACTGTCTGATTCTATGGGGGAGATATCTGAGGGTCCAGAATGGATGGAGGCTGGGGAGGTGGGTACAAACATCAAAGCAAGTGCTGCCAGACTTCATAGGAGATTTTTTTTTTTTTAGTAGTGTAAGAAGATTGTTGCCTGCTGATGTTGTCTGCACATGATTAGTATTTACACAGTATGGTCCAGACTGTCTGTCCTCTTTAGTCTAGAATAAATGGTTTGAAATGACAGTGCTCAATAAAAAAAGAAAAATCTGAAACTAGCAAATCTGGTTACAGGTTAACAGGGTAAATATGAAAACAGTGGCATGACTGGGTGGATCATTTCCTTTAAATCCAGTGCACTGGAAGTTTTCAGGGAATAAAGTTTGGCAACTTATTTATCATGAAAACTTATCATCTAGTTTCGTTGCCCTTTCCCATATGAGTTGAGTGCATAAATGCAGTTGCACACTGTTTATCCAAGTTGCCTGAAAATAAGAATCTAGAACTATTCTAACCATGTATGCTAGGCTTTTATTTAGTTTGAACTAAAGTTTGGTGCAGACTTTCTCATGGACTTTTTGGGGGGCAGCTAGGTAGGGGGGAACACATCTGCACAGAAAAAAATGATAAGCTTTTCACAAAATTGAATTGCTGTTTTCCTAATAGGCCTACAAATGGTTGAACAAACATACCTTTAATACCAAAAGTTAACAGTGTTAGTAGGGGTAACACCAGCCATTCTCATGCTTTACCATGGAATTAGGAACCTTCAGGGTTTTCTGTCTCTTGTCTGCTAACACTTATAACCATTCTGGGAAGCATGTGCATTTATGCATTTATTCTGTATAGTTACACATGCAGCAACAAGTGCATAATTAGAAATACATGGGCAGAGGCCAAGAAGTTAGGAAGTAAAAGGATATTTGAATTAGCCTTAATAAAAGTAAATGTTTAACAGGGACCCCAAAAAATGCTTAAACCGGTTGTTCATATCACATTGTGTTTGTTGGTCAGTCAGAAGAAACAGACAAACCCACTGTCCCACTAAATGTGCTCAACAGAGAGTGAGTGCATGGTGCCTTTGTAATGTTCTTTGTTCATAATTGCTTTTGTAATGTCCCCTTCATGACCAGACAGGGGAAAGACTGTTGCTTATCACTGTGTTAATTAATGGGAATGAGGGCTTTGACCATGATAGTGATACTGATAGAGTGGGACAAGACTGGGTGGCACAGAGTAATGAAAGGGCAATACAAAAACAGATAAACCTTGGTCCCTTGTGCCATAGCTTATCTTTTCAGACTGTTCTCATGTTGCAATCTCTCAAGGCATTCGGCTTTAAGAAACAGAATGAGACATAAGGCAGCCAAATGATAGAAAACAAACAGTTAAATGCATTTTTATCTTTATGTTTATGAAGTAATACTGGCAAGAAAAAAAGAAACCAAGAGTATTTCCTTTTCCTTTTTACTTTTCCTTGCTGTACTCTTATTATAACTTCTTGTTGTATTTTGTACATTGGTTTTGCCGAAATACAACAGGTATGATGAACTTGTAAAAAAGTTGTGAAAAAAGCGTGCTGCCTGATTTGCCATTTTTTTCTTTTTTGTGGCTTGCCCCTCCCTGCTGCCTACTTGTCTTTCTCCTGTATGAGCAAGTGCAGCGTGCATGGAGTTTCTGAGATAGCTTGCATGTACCTTGACTGGTTCATATCCTTTATCTTCCAGGTCTCATTGTTGTGTTTGAAACACACCTGCATGGTCTCCATCTGTATTACTTGGCTATTTCAGTTCATGGTGATGAAGAAAACCCTAGTTTGATGAATTTATTAGAAAGAAATGTTGTTGAATCTGGCTTACAATCTCCAGCACATATTTTAACTCATTTGCTTCCGGAGGCTTTGCTGCATAGTAGTGCTAGTGAGCTAATCTTCATAGGCATTTTTATCTTTTCATCACAGAACGTTTTGTCCACCAAGATAACATCATGTGGGTCAGCATCAACACCATTGTCTAAGCATCTGCCGACAAGACAATGGAAGAAGCTAGTAGCTATGTTGACACTGCAAGAGGACGACCTGCTGTTCCTCAGCTTTGGTTACCACAATGATCCGGTGAGAGCTGGGCAGTAGAACTTTTGGTAGAGATTCCTTATTTTCACAGTGGTACATTTGTTTGTCCTTCTTTTAATATCAATGTCTTTAGCCTAAATTTTATAAATCCATTGAGTGGAGGGCACATTTTTGTTTAAAAGGATAATTAACAGAATTGTGTGGATGCTGTTTCTTATGTCAAGGTACAATAACTGCTTTGCACCATTCTGGTGGGAAATACCACTACAGTATTAAAATATTTCAATAAGAAAGGAACAGTTTTTAACTTTACACATTTAAACACTAAGCTTAACATTCCATTATGTCCTGGGGGATTACCTGATTTCAGTTTCTTAATTGCATTGGTCAGGTCAGGGTGAGAATAAAGGTTTCAAAACTGGAGCACCTGCTTGCACATACACAAGCATGCAGATACATGCACACACACACACACAAAGTAAAACAATGAGATGATGACGGTGAGCATACTTTGGTCAGTTATTTAAGGTGACAGTGCTTCAACCTTAAGAGGATTTAATGGAATGGCAGGAGGGAGTGGGCTCTATTACTAATGGAATGGCAGTAGGGAGTGGGCTCTATTACTAAGCTATGCACTGAAACAACCACCAGGCTGATAGCTGCAGTAAGATGGCCAATATGCAGAGGTGCAGCACTGGAGTCTGCACAATGCTTTAACTCCAGGATATAACCCATGGCCACTCCTGGGTTCAAACAAGAACCTTCCACACCTCAATCTGCAGCTCTACCCACAGAGTTATGCAGGCCCCTGTTTGTGAAGGCAGATGTTTATAACACTGAGAAATCTCTGCACGTCTCTGATATTATAGCAGTTTAGGGTTGGCAACCAGTTGTTGTTCAGTGTTATAACTTAAAAAGCCAAAAAGCACAATCTGACCCATGAAAAGTTTAATTTAAAATAATATAATGGCTAGTTCCATTTGATGATGATGGTTTGTTATGTTTTGTATCTCAGCTCATTTCCAAAGGAAAAGTGATTAGAGTGATCAACATAAATTGCTAAGATATTTAACACAGCACCAAAATTAAATATCAACATGCCATCATGGTGAATTCTTTAGTGGTGGGGGGTGGGGTGGGGGGTAAAAGGCTGAGTAGCTTGAAAAAACAAAACTTGCAAAATCCCATGCAGGCAGGTTGTCTGGATCAGATGCTCTCCCATGTTGATGTTACATTAGTCATTATCTCTTATTAAAAAACAAAAGTATTGGGAAAGGGTTTTGAGTTACTGGACCTTCAGTGGTGAACACTGTTCTTTTGGGGTCAGCGGGTATGTGGTGGGAGTTGTAAGACACTAGTGCACTTATGTAAATGAATGGCTTATTTCGTTTCGTGATGCGTTTTCTGTTCCCCTCCCATCTATCATTCATCTTTACTTTGTAAGTGTAATTGTTTGTTAAACATATCGTAAGCACGTTAAAAGTTATTGAAGAGTCTAAATATGCTATAAATGGTGTCAGCTTGTGTGCAGGATATATTGTATTTTGAATGTCAGAATTTGTGGGTGCCTGGAATTTGCAAAATGTATGTGTTAAATAGGATATACATAGCAGAAGAGAACAGCATTTGGGGCAAACTTGCAACAAGTTAACCCACAAAATCTATGACAATTATTGATAAGCACTGCAAAAATTCTGTGACTCCATAGTGACAAACAGTTAGTCGTATTTGCTGGACATTTAATCTGCATATCTGCTAATCTGCTTGCTAAATTCAAGTTAAATATATGGCCCACAAAAACTTTATCAAAAACTTAATATTCCGGATGAAGGCTAAGAGATCATTTTTCTTTTTAATCTTTCCAGCATGTGGCTTTAGGAAGAGTCCGTCTGAAATGTGCAGACAAAATGGAAGAGAAAGGTAATCAAGACCTGTTAGCTGTATAACATTTTACCATTTTCTTCTTTGGAAACCACTTTGACAAGATTTTATATCCCAAGTAATTGGCTTTCAGGAGATCCACACGACTTGTGCTAGCTGTGCATTCGTGGTACACATTCTATTATCTGCACAAATCACTAGTCACTGGTGGTGCACATTCTCTTATCCATACAAACAGTGGATTTTTTTTTTTTACTATTATTGTGTGGTCTTCGATCAGTGATGTTGTGATGCAAAAATCACTGTTGTCAAGCATGCTGAAAGTGCAGGAGTAGTCATGTCAGTGAGGCCCACCAGTTTAATGGCCTAAATTGTGTGTTGGGTGCAAGGAGCTACACAATTCATGTGTGAATGAGTTCATTTTGTTTCTAAAGTAGCTGCTTCCCAAGGATAAAATCAAAGCATAGTGAGAAAAAGATGGATAGCAGTATTCTGGAAACAGGCTCACACAATAATTGTCACTCACATCCTAACATTTAGTCTCCACAGGCTGTTCACTTGCATTTTCAGCAGAAGAATCACTCAAAATGAAGCCAGTTCATCATAAAAGAAAAACAAGTGACTGCCGCTTGGAGGATAAGCCCAAATTAAATGTAAAACAAGGGAACTGTACCAAGCTAGAAAAGGGACAAAGACGAAGACAATCTACATGTTTCGGGGCACTACCCCTTCATCAGGACGACACAACAAAACAATGAAAAAAGGTGCAGTTCCCTTGTTTCACATCCAGTTCATCAGGATAGCAATTATTTGTTTTTGTGTCTCACAAGTACTGGGAGTGGCTATTCAAGTTTATTTTCTCTACCCATTATTCTGAATAGAGAAATAAGACTTGAAGCTTTGCAAGCTATTTTTGTGTGTCGCAATATGCAAACAAAGTTCCAGGAATGTAAATAACAGGATTTGACAAATGGAAGAATAACGCTCCTCTTAATTTCAAGATTCATCATGTTTCACTTATGTTACAAGGACAACAAATCTTTGGGAAAGCTGAGAGACCAGAATCTTGAATGGTTGTTTCTTCAAAGTACAATGAGATGTATAACGTTATCTCACACAAAATAATCTCTCTTTATCCATTTGAAGGTGGCAGAAAGTTGGTCTGGCATATCAGCTGTAGCACATGATGTTTATATAGATGTGTACTGCTGAAGAGGGAAAAATCAATGTTCTCTCTGAACATCAGTGGTCTGATCATATTGTTCAGGTGTAAGATTGAGAGACCAAGAGAAGACACATTTCCTTTGGATTCAAGACTTCCCTTTATTTCTTCCTCGTGAAGATGGAGGTATGTAATTACAGTCTGACAGCTTTCTTCCAGAGTTTATATAATTCATGCATTTGAAACAGTGGTGGTCGTGTGGGGGGGAGGGGGGTACACAGAATTACCTACTGTCCGTCGTGGAAATTCTGAAAACAGAACCAGCCTGTTATTTCCAGGATAGTTATAATGCTTCCAGGATGTCCGCAATGGCACCTCCTTTCCAGATTATTCTTGAAACAAGTTTTGAAAATCTGGGATGGTAAGCAGCTGAAAACATAATGATGGTATGTGTTGATGTCACAGGAGAAGGCCTAGAGTCAGCACACCATCCCTTTACAGCACCACACCCTGAAGACCATGATTTGCTGTACACCTGTCCCCACAAGGTATGTTGTGCATCAGATAGACCCATGATTTATAGTTTTCCTGTCATGCTGGTTTTAATTGTTTTTATCTCTTGGTGCCAACATTTAATGAAGTTACTTTTTTGTCCTATGTAAATTACAAGTAACAAGATAATTTTCAAATGTTTTTTTAACTTGGCATGATAGAAAATATAATTGGACTAGAAGACCTGTCCAAGAATGGCTGTGCATTTTAAAAAATAAACATAGGGAGATTTTCAAAACATTTACAGTGTTTGAGATCTTTATTGGCACTTTTGCATAGTGTCAAGTGCAGCTGCACAAGCATACGACTCCTTGAGATGTGAAGACCCAGGGAGATTTAGATTTTACATTCATCATCACTTTTTCTTGGGGCGAATCCCAGTTGTTAGCTTACGCTTAGTGAGCGAGCTGACGATATAAATTAGGGATTCGCTGTATGCACATGTGGTACACCAGGGGCTAGCCGTGTGAAGACTAGGGTCGTTTAAAAGAAAGGGATGGCAGATCTTTTTTGAAGATCTGCCACGTTCCTTTCTTTCGACTCTCTCTTTGCTACGTGTTTGGGTACGGTAGGCTCCCTTGATTGCATACGTCAGCATACGGTTGTGTCTAGCGCTGCCAGTACTTTGTTGGGGTTGTCGTTTGACGATTTATAGCGCTCTGTCCTCATTTGTTCTTGATTGAGAAAATTCACCCTAACTTGCTCTAAGTCAGTTCCTGGAATTTATGCTGTTACAGAATATGTAAAATATGTCATACCTTACTATTATTTTGCCCAGCAGTGAAACCTGAATGGCTAAAAATGCATGGTGTCTGTGTTGAGTTACGGTTCGTCCAGAACCCTCCCTAGTGTAAGAAAAGTGTGCAGATTTCAGTCACACAGTGTGGCAGGCTCACCACTACATAATCGGTCATGTCATTGTCATGAAACCACCTCTCTGCATTGTGCTTTCTTGACCAAAAAAATGGCTACATACGAAGTGCGCCACTCGAGCACCGTCAAGAAAGCTGCACTGTGGGAACATTTCATTCACTAAAAATTTCAACAATGATGCTAGACTCAATCTTCCACTACACACAAGAATTCATGATACTCACTTTTAGTCAACAAACATTCCTTTATTGGATCATGATATTTAGGATTCGCCTTCTTTGTGCAATCAACGCAAATGTATGTGAATAATAAATAAATAAAATAAATAAATGTGAAATTTGTAACGCGCGAGAACACATTACATGCACACTTTGCGTGGACGAGGCACATAGTGAAAATAACGAAACACACACACACACACACAGAGGGAGAGATGAACGCAACAAACACACAGAGGGAGAGATGAACGAAACACAGGTTGGGATACAGATCGTCCTTCAGTCACAGGTGGGTAGAAAAGTATCATAAGAGAGGATGAACAGAGGAAGTTGTAGGTTAATGCAGACAGGCAGTCACGACGTCAGTCAAGGTACTTGCAGAAAAGAAAAATGTGACCCGAATCTTACTTTTCTTGTCACAATACTGTACCATGACCCAAAGCGCTATATTCTCAGTTAGCGATCCCTAAAAGCACCTCCAAACCAAAATAACCCACCAAGGTAACCCTGGTAAGACCCCTCCACGCATGCGCACAACACGTTTTCGTCACTCCCCTGATTTTGTGCTAGGTGTTTTGTCTTCACTTAGCCATGCTGTTTGGGTATACCCCTGTACTCATGCCATGCTTTGTTACTGCAGGACTGTGACTCAGTGCTTTCGTCACTCCCCTGCTTCTGTGCTAGGTGTTTTGATTGTTTCACTTAGCGATGCAGTGTGGGTATATCCTTGTTTTTCACTCTTTGCATTGTTTGTTTTTGCATGACTCCATGTTTTTTGTCACTCCCCTGCTTTTGTGCTAGGTGTTTTGTCTTCTCTTAGACATGCAGTGTGTTTTTCTCCCTGCTTCCGGCTTGGACGGGATTACCCGCCGTCTTAGTGTCAGTTGCCGTGCTGGCAAGAGGAGTGCGACTTCCGGCCATTCCACATGTACGCTTCTGCCGTGATCCTCTGCGGTTCCACCTATTCAGGAGACCTGACGTCTGTCTGCCGCCCTTTCAGCGTCACGGTCCATGATTTCCACCTGCCATAGTGGTGGTTCGAAGAGTAGCACAGCGGCTACTCTTGCAGGACCCGCTGGAGAGGGGCATTCTCTGGTTCCACCAGTTCCAGCTGGACGTCCCTGTGGCCTTTCTTGTGCGCTTCCAGCCGGCAGAGAGGGCTATGCATTCCACCCTCCCGTTTCCTCTCCTGAGGTGACGTCGGACGAGATGGAAGGGGGTGATGTCTCAGGGGTGCCCACCTCCGAGATGGTGGATGAGAAGCCAGCAACGCTTCTCTGCTCCATTTTGGAGTTGGTGGCGCTCCTGCAGGAGGCATGTTGGAGCTTTGCATAATTTGAGTCTGCTGTTTGAGCAGAAATTGCCATCAGCTACTGTTTGTGTACTCTTTTCGCCATTTTAATCATTTGTCACCTGGATAGAACTCTGTGCTTTCAAATTCGAGGATTCATGGGTCCGTTTGGGTGTTTTGCTTACAGCAGATTTCCTACTGCTGTCTATAGGATGTGTCTGTTTGTCTGTTTATCTATCTGTTTATCCGTCTGATTTTCTGTTTATCTATCTGTTTATCTGTCTGTCTATCTGTTGCTGTTACCTTGAGTGTCACTGTATTACATGGGTGTTAGTCCACAAGAATTACCATTAGAATATTGTTACTATTTCATAATACGCATATAATGTCAGTTTGCTGCATTCAGTAATTTTGGTAATATCTTCTTATAAGTGTGTTTGTCAGTAGCAGTTGACATTGTGCACATGATGACATTCTAATCTGTGAAGATGAAGATTTGCAAGAAGTAGACAGACATGTATTTTCACAGGAGGCCATCTGGTTTCTGCATTTGGATTTTTCACTTCTGGTTATACACCTGTCTGCCACATCCGTTTCCCATGTCTGTATCCTACATGTCTGCCACCTTTTTCTATGTCTATTCTTATTCTACCTTATTCTTATCCACCTTATTCTACATCTGACTTTGCCTGTCATCATCTAGTTCCCCCAATCATCACACCTCTGCACCATTGCATCTTCACAACATCATTTGGCCTAGAGCATGGCATCTGACCTCTGTTGTCACTTCTCCTCATGTGACAGCCACTCCAAGCTGCTGTCGTCTTCACGACTGCATCTAAGTTCTGATTGACCCCTTTACACATTGCTAATGTACCTCGATGCTTTCTTATTTGCCTTACCAGTTACAGCTTTAGTGTTCCATTTTTCTGTTCCTGATTCCACCTTACAACCTTGGACAGTCAGCTGAGTCAGTGACTCTGTCACCACACCCTCACACTGAATGTTCATGGACCTCTCACCCCATCTGGGGAGGAGTATGCTGTTGTAACCTGATCTTACACAGGTGGGATGAGACTGCAGGGCCACAGCTGCATGATGGGGGGAGGAGGGCTCCAGCCACTGAATTGGCCATTGTGTGTCTGCCTGCCAGCTCAGGCAGCTAGGCACTGGCTATGACAGGGCCCCCTGGGCATCTGTCGGAAGCTTCTGTGTGCTTCCAGTGGTGTTCACACCAGCAATCCTGTTCTTTTTCTGCAAGCCGATCAGCTGGGGTCACAGTCCCCTAAGCTCCACTCACTGACTTGTCCCCTTTCAGGCACACTCGTCATGGGGGAGTGAGGTACATGAGGTGGGGATGGCACAACCCTGGGTTCACTTCTGCCCTGTCCTGGTGCAGGTCTGGTGGAGATCTTCCAGCACTGGCCTTGACACTTGTTGGGTTCTTTGACTGGCACCTTCCCCCTTACTTACACTGTGGCCATGAGCTGTGATACCATAAGTGAGCCCAGGCCCCCCACTCCCCCAGCCACTGAAACAGATTGCTGACACCTGTTTCTGCCTTAGATCTTGTCTACTGACTTGACAGACACACACTGCGATACCAGAAGTGAGCCCAGGCCCCCCACTCCCCCAGCCACTGAAACAGATTGCTGACACCTGTTTCTGCCTTAGATCTTGTCTACTGACTTGACAGACACATACTGTGATACCAGAAGTGGCGCCACTTCTCTGGCCGATTCAGGTCTGTCAGTTCAGGGCCCAGGCCTTTGGCTTCTCACTGCCGTTCTGGGTTTTCACCTATTGGTGCATGAGTTTGGTGCCCAATTAGGGGAGTGGGGGTGCGCTGTTGGGGTTACCAAGACGACTGGGCAGTTAGACCTGCTACCTGCACATGCAGCCAGATCTGTCTTTGGTGTGTGGCTCTCAGCATGTTGAAGTTCTTGCCATCACCGCTTGTTTGTCATGGGCTTGTTGTCACTTGGACCATGTGGCTCACAGGGTCATCAGGAGGAAGCTATACTAGTACCTGTCCACCGGTCCATTATCTGGCAATGGTCTTCTTCACTGTTGGGAACTATTTTGTGATGGTGTTTCATCTGATGAGCTTTGACAACACGCTGGCACCAGCTCCCCCTCCATGAGTGACATGGCTGCCTGCCCGAAAGCACTTTTGCCTGCTTTAGCCCTTGGGCTACTGGTCCCAGCATTTTGCTCTTTGCCCATGGACCAACATTCCTGGCCTTTTTCAGGACATTTTCTTCCCTTTCCTTGAGGAAACAGAAGCCTGATTGACTCTTCTCTTCAAGCTGGTGGAGGCATCTGTCCTCTTGTTGGAAATCACCACACTGGAGGAGCATGAAGCAAGTCGAGGTGCATGGCTTCTTCCCTTTGGCCACACCACCCACTTGACCAGTGTGGTAGCATTGCTCTTGAGTTTCCCACACAGTGTTGCAGACTGATTGGACCTCGCTCCCTCTGTCTTGCAGCCCTTGCGTAAGGCGTAGTTCAAGCTGCCTGGCAACCAGTTGGCCATCAGGTCTGGCAGGGTGGCTCTTAGTCTTTCCAGTTCCAGCACACCCTTGTCTAGCCCAATGTTGGGGTGGTTCCTGACATGCTGCAGCTGTCATGAGTCGACCCACTTCTGCTTCGAGTGCACCCTAGTGCCCTCCTCTGGCCGCAGTCAGGAGTTGCAACACCTACCCTAGTTTTTTCCCTCAGTACGCATGGTGCTGGGGACACAGAATGCTGGGTGTCTTGGCATTTCAGCCTCCACCCTGGTGTTTCTCTTGGCAGAGTTACCCCCTGGGGGTTGCATGGTGGCTCACATAGCACCTAGACCAGAGCAAGCCTCGGACGGTGGATCTGGCCGATTATTGGCCTCATGTGGCAGCCTGTTTCCACCTGTATGTATCCATCATGGATCAGTGACATGACTAAGTGATGACAGAAAGGTAGCAGTGGATGTTGGACCTTCCAGTCTGCATGACAAGTTTGACAGTTATCCTATGGGAACCAAGAAAGGGATGTTACATATCTGTTTGCTTGCATGAACCCTTGTCTGTGCAACATAACTGTGGAAGCAGAAGATATGGAACATCAATCACTACTGCATAAACACTGTCCATAGACGTAGACAATTATCAGATTCTCAGCTATGCTTCTAGGTTCTGTCGCTCCAACTCAGCGATGGTAGAAAACCTACAAAAACCAAATCCCTATACACACATTAGACAGAAGGTATGGAATTAAATTTTTGGGGTTTTTTTTTTAATTTGTTGTGATTACATGTGTGTAAGAATTGAAGATATAGCATTAATGTGTTTATAGGGATTTGGTTCTTCGTAGATTTTCTACCATCGCACCCCGAGTTGGAGCAACAGAACCTAGAAGCATAGTTATAGAATCTGATAATTGTGTCAGTCTATGGACAGTGTTTATGCAGTAGTGATTGATGTACAGCTGCCCCGATGTAACCGGCAGATATTCACCCAGTTTTGAATGTGCAAAGGGAGCCTATTCTGTGTGTTTGGCTGCTGTCCATTAGCTGAATCGATGCTGTGATTGACAACTGCGAAAATAAAGTAACGTGCTATAGTGCTAAGCTAACTGATGCATTGATGTGACTACAGATGTGAAGATATCACTTAAGACTTTATGAGGAGAACTTGATGTGTCACCCAAGAGTGATGAATATTGGTGAAAGAAATTTGTCTATTTAACCTAAGGTATGAAGAGTTGATGATGAAGAAGCATTGACTGTTAACTGTGGTAGACTAATAAGCGATGAAGTACTGTTTAATTAAGTAACAGTGACTGTCAGAAGGACAAACTAAGAAAGTTTGAAGGATCATAGTTAAATGTGCAAAGTGCAGTAGTCTTAGAGAAAGTTATAGAGTAATGATGCGTGAGGTGTGATGAATGTGGAAGTTTTCGTGAAAGTCTGAGTCTAGTCAGTGGAGCGTGTGTGAGTCTCGGTGAGAGTGCTCTAAGTAGAATAGTTGAATTAAAGGATGTGGGCTCTGTTTTAGAAAACTCGTCACTCTCTTATCTCTTGTTTATCATGTTGAGTGAGTGAAAGCCAGACGTGCCCACCCCTTGTTCGCCTGGTGAGTGAAAGGAAGGCAAGTGAGGGCGTCCACAGTGTGGGTCCAGTCGTGGCTTTTCCCTCTACCCTGCACTTGTTTGTCATACTCATTGCCTTGGAGGCCACGTCATCCCTCATCTCTGATGTTGTCAGAGGTGTGGCCCTGACCGAGGCTCCCTGCTGACTCCTGGCGTGGGACCTCGTTTAGTGCTGATGACAGCGTGTGTGCTCCTCACTGTCAGTCTCTTCATCTAGCATCTCATGCGGCACTCCCCTTGAAGATGGGTTTTTCTTATTCTTCCTGCCTTGTAAGGTTTGGACTTGTCTGGAAGTGATGGCAAGGACTCTGTCTCACTTGCCTTCCTCCCTGGCTTGCGGTGATGAATCAGTGGCTGGGGGAGCCATTGCTTTGAGTCCTGTGGACTTCACACCTCTGGACTTGCTCTCAAAGCTCCTGACCATATCAGCGGTCCAGGCAGTGCATTTTGGACTCCAGATCTTGCACTTGCACACAGTGAAAAGGTAGGCCACCGCTGTCGCAGCCTCCTAGTCTGTGGCACTGCCAGACATGTGCTGGCAGCCTGTTGGTGGACAGATGATCCCTTCATAACCTTTATGACAGGGAAGTCTTCTGCCACCAGGAGGTTGGCACCAATGAGGTCACATTGGCTCCCATGAGGTCACGTTGGCTTTGTGCACCAAGCACCGCTGGGGTGCTACATCCTCCTAACCCTGTTAAGCCTTTAAGGTACTTTATTACCTGCCTCCTTTTTGTGCTACTCAGTTGGGGCACAGTATAACAACATTGAAATCCAAATATTTTCCCCGAAATTTGTGTTCAGTGTCTGAGTTTGACCCCGACTCATGGGAGGCCCACCCAAACTCCCTTCTGCTCTCTAGTCTGGGAAAAAAAGACAAGGTGGGAGGGTGAGCATGCGCATGATCAGACTGGGTCAGAAAGGGTACTATACATGTGTACAGGAGGCCTTGCCAAGGATGGTATTTATATCTTTTGTTTTAGAGGTGTGGTAGAGGTTTGCTACATGCGGATTTAGCAGTTTGAGTCGGGTTAAGTATGATTTATTGAACAAAAATTTAGGGCAGAAATTTGGATTTGTGTTGGGTTTTTGCCTCTCTCAGAGGACCATGGGTTTGGATCCTGGTTTTGCCACACATACCTTCTATGGATGTGGCAACCATTTTGTAAAAAATGGCCAGCAGGGGTTTTTCTTCCACCAGTGTGTACTTTGGTTTCCAGCCCATGGATAACCCATGCCTCACATGGGGGTAAACGGGATAAGGCTGGAAGATCTTTGAATGATGGAGTGCTTTTGTAACAGCATAGATTTAAATATAAATCTGGTTGTTTACAACCCACTCGTGTACCAGTTAATAATGGACTAATATGTCAATAAGCTCTGTATTTTTACCAAGATTCTATGGATACTTGGATGTGAAAATAATGGTTTTTCTTCAAAGGTACGAAGCCAGCATTATGACCTGGTCCTTAATGGTCAAGAGGTTGGAGGAGGGTCCATACGTATCCACAACGCTCAGTTACAGCAATATGTGCTGAATAACATTTTGAAGGTAAATACTTGGTTAATACTTGGTTAAGTTCATCATTTCTTTTGGGGTGCTTTCCTGGTGAGCGAAGTGGTGTGTTTCTTGTCTCTGGATATTTTATTTGCTTGTCATCTTCTAGAGTTTGATCTGTAGACTTTTTTTTTTGCTCTTTTTTATAATACTTTTTGTATGGGTTGCTTCCCTTTAGTGGAGGTAAGTTTTTAAATAGTTGGAATAGTTTTTCTGTCAGGCTTGGGTTTGCTACCTACAAAAAAATACATTTTGCTACTTCATCGCTACTTCAAAAAGTTGTAGCTCACTACTTTTTTGCTGTTCTAAATAAAAACTAGTACACTAACTTTCACTACTTTCCAAATGTGCTTGTTTGCAATTTCCAAAGATGAACTGAATTTCAGACAAATTATCATTGCACACAGAAAGAAAGATAGGTGAGCCATCACCAGCCATAAGCAGTATAAATTTTTAAGTGAAAATTAATGATGTAGTAGAAATATAAAAACAAAGTAACCTTACGTGAATGTGCAGTTTAAAATTGTCAACTGAACTTTTTGGTGTCACATAGTTTCTGCTACAAGCTGGCTGCCTGCATTTAAAAATCAGAGATTTGTCGTTCTCTTCAACGAATATAAACAAAAATTCAAGATATGGATTTAAAAATTTGAAAGTTGTTCTCCAATTTAGACAGGGTTGTGAAGACAAGATCTTTAAGCTCATGTGTGGGTGGCAATGGCTTGCAAGACTCTGGAATTATAAGTGTCAGCTGTGTTGCTGACAGCTTCAGTTCTGTCTACAAGACTGAGGAGGCTGGTCTGCAGAAAGTCTATGTCCTGACCTTTCGACACTTATCACTATTCACTAACCACTCTGCAGATAGCTTCTCAGACGCTGTCCGCTTAACTGACCATTCCCTTCGTAAATAATGTGGGTGTCAGCTGGCACCAGTCTTCCCCTATTTCCACTGACCACCATAGCCTGTAATATTTACATAGATGGATTGCATTTTTACTGCTAATCAATTATTCAACCTATTCTCCCCTAGAAATGCGACCCTCGCCATTCACACACTGTCCTGATTCATTGAGACACAGCATTATGGGTACAACTGAATTCACACAGGATTCATTGAGACAGCACTACAGGTACAACTGAATCCACACAGGATTCATTGAGACACAGCACTACAGGTACAACTGAATTCACACAGGATTCATTGAGACACAGCACTACAGGTACAATTGAATTCACACAGGATTCATTGAGACACAGTACTACAGGTACAACTGAATTCACACAGGATTCATTGAAACACAGCACTACAGGCACAATTGAATTCAAACAGGATTCATTAAGACACAGCACTACAGGTTCAACCGAATTCACATGGGATCTATCAGTTCTACGCATGCTAACAAGTTGCCACTGTGTGTTAGCTCAGTTTTGTTTTCCATGTGGAGTAGAAGTGTTGTTTCCTACTATGACTGGGTACATGAACAGTCCTTCAAGTGGCCATCTTTATTCTGCCTTTGTCAAAAGCTTTGAAAGGGCACAGACATAATTCATGGCTGATTGACTGCGAGCGACACTGTCACTCAAGTTTTCTTCTAAAATTTGTAATGAAGTGCAATTTTTAATCCACTGCTTCACTACTTACCCAACCCTGCTAGTTGTGTACTTTTATTTATAATTTGAAATTTGCATTAACATGTTTTATGTTTAATTTTATTGCTATTGTCAAGTTTGAAGAATGTTTTCAAATTTTCCTGCTGTCAAAAAATTATAATTAGAAAACTGTTATGTCAAGCAGAGTTTGCTTTAAAAATATCTTTGTTTTGTTGTTACACACAACACCTTATCATTGACAAAATATCATCTTGAAGAAGAAACACCACAAAGGAAAAATGCAACTGCACATAAAATCACTGGAGAGAGAATAATCTGTTTGAAATAATGAGTTTCTTCCCTTAGGCTGCTTTCATTTGCTGTAGAAGCTTTATCAAAATGGTTGTTTCTGTTTCTTGATAACCTGTAGCATACACCAATTACAGTGAGCATACACACCAAAAAATCATTTCTGGTAAGATGCTGTTGCATGAAACTTTTGTTACAGGAGGACTGTACGCAGCTGGACCATCTTTTAACAGCCTTGGACTGTGGCTGTCCTCCTCATGGAGGCATAGCTCTAGGTATACAATACCATCATTCAAGTGGCAGTGCCGGATTGCCAGCCCATTCCTTAATATTTTCTCAGTTTTCTTTGTTCCAATGGTTATGGAATAAAAGGAAAACTACCTTTTTCATTTTTAGACCTGTTCTGTGCAAAACTAAACATTCCTACAAAAGTTTTTTGTCTTATGTGAGAGAACATTACAGAAAACCTTCTGAACGAAGGTTGGGGGGGGTAGGGGTGGGATTGTTCTTTGTTTCAGGTTGATAGGATGCATCTTATCTGGTTTTATGTGTGTGCTTAACAGGAAGTATCAGGGTTTCCAAATTTGTCAGTTGAATGCTACATCATCCTTCCTGAATTTTTGTGACATAAAGGCAGTGTTAAATGCCTTCCTGGCAGTTAGAGCATTGTAACAAGGGATGCAGATGGTAGTAAATTGTAAGATGCTTAGCAGAAGCTCTGTCCTTCATTGTGACATCACTTATACCATCTCACCATCAGCAAACTGCTGTCCACAGTACATACAATATATTTTGTAATCCCCTCAAAAAACAACAAACAACAATAAGTTCGCCCATATTTAGGGAAATCTAAGCCAAAATACCTGCAGGTGTGCAGCTTTCTGGTTTATAATGGAAATTAAGGTTTAACACAATCGTGACGCAGCCTTCGTAGCTCGAACCGTCCCCGTGGCCGCAGGGTTTTTCGCCTTTTTTCAAAAATTCATTAAAAAATCCCCCAAAACAATAGAAAAATGATATAAACATATTATCAAACTACAATAAATAAAGAAAACTCATTTCTTACCGTGTGTCTTGGACCTTGTTCCATAATTTGTAAAATCCTTTGATGGAAACACAACTGAAGTTGAAGAAATCAAAAAGTCCTCGCCATTCCTTGTACACAGTGTCACGACATTGTTTTTCTACACGTGCCGGCACGTTTTTCTCTTCGTAATCACTTTCTTGGGTCTTTAAGGCACAAATACTCTTGTCTTCATCCACTTTATCATAGTAAATTTGCGAAACAATGTCATTTTGCTCTTCAGCGTGTAATTTGAAGAGTAAATCTAGCATTTCTCAAGTGACAGACCACATGTAGGGACACATCTTTCAAGTTATTACCAGAGACCAGTCGCGGCAGTTTAAACACAGAAAAGGGAAGCAACTCGTGAAGAAATGAATCAGCTTTCTAATGTAGGAGTTCTTTACCTTAGACGATTAGCGATTCCCCGTAAATAAATTTTCAAAGTTGCATCGTTTATTTCCCGTATGTGATAGTAAGTGTGACCTATGCTGTATCGTTTATTTCCCATACACAGCGCGAATGTGTTAAAAGACAAAAATCTACACAAAAATTTTGTGCATTCTTTTCTGTAGAAGTTCTTGTTTGGTGATGCTTTGTTATTGTTCATGCCATCTTGTCCATAAGTGTCAAGTACATGTATCCCATTTTCATGTCTTGCATTTCAGGGTGTTTAGCTTCAAGTAATGTGAATTTGCTGTCAATAATGCCATTTATCCATATCATCATGGACAGCAATTAACTTAAGTCAGAAATAAGTGGAGTAGGAAATGGTTAAAGGAAAATATGCCAGGAAACTGGAACCAGCTGATATCTGTTTTTGCATTATTGATTCAGCTACAATTAACTCTTTCCACATGAGTTTTGACGGTCCGATATACTGTTGACGATGCTTTCCAAAATTCCTGCTGATAAGAGTCTAAGGGAACTAAACCTGGTATCGTTGGAAAGCTCTGTCGTCAGTTGTATCCCCTGCACTGTTTACATGATTTGCTTAAATTAAGATTCAGCTTGCCGATAGTTTTCACAGAGTACCTGTTAACCAGGACAGTTACGTGACTCGCCGGATGCTAATGGCTACCAGATGGAAGAGAAAATTTCAAATTAAATCAAGTTTGGTAGAAAAAGATACTTTGAATATAACTTAGGCCGAAAGTTAACAGAATTTACTACATCTTGGATTTTATTCAAGGTCAGAAAGTGATAATAATATAAAGTTTAGAGACGTCAAGAGTGGGCAAGCAGTGACATGGAATTTATGAGACATTTTTTAATTTCATGCATATGGTAACCACAATCGACACCAACTTTTCCAATAATTCTTTCAGAAGTTTCAAGTCCAGAATTGATCTTTCCATATAAAGTATATTTTTGAAAGTGTTTTAGTTTATTAGAAATATTTTTTTGAAATATGCCAATATCTGTGCAGGGTCAGAGTAAAAAATTAGATCTATGCCGTCATTGCCGTGCGAGTGCAAAGAGTTAACCTTTCAATGTTTTTGTTAAGGTTTCTATCCCTTGTATATAAACAAAATTGTCCTTTGTACACCTTTAGATTTTAAACACAAGTGGGTTACAAGCATATCAAGAAATCTATAGGGTGTGAATTATTAAGAAATACAAGATTCTTGAGACATCAGCACCTTCTTGCTTAGCATTCAGGTAGCAGAGTCACCTGATAAAGGAAGCAAAAGGATATGTTACTCATTTCTTACCCTTACCAGAACTAATTTTACTGTAAAAATTTTTTTTTTCAGGGCTTGATCGTCTGATTGCCATAGCTTGTCAGGCAGACTCCATACGTGATGTAATTGCTTTCCCAAAATCACACGAAGGCCGAGACTTGATGAGTGGTGCCCCAACCTCCATTTCACAAGATGAACTTGATGTTTACCATATTTGTGTCAAGAAATGAGACTGTGATAACCCCTCTGACTCTGAGTGAAGTACTACAATGAGAAAATACTGAATATTAACTTCCATACTGATATGCATAGCCATATATTTTTACTATGCAGACTAATCAAACGATTTTGAATGATTGTCTCATAGTATTTGACCTTCACCGAGGTCATACCTTTGATGCCCAGAAGAGAAGTGCTTGCAGGCATCAGATCTTCACCCACTGCACTTGCTTTTTTAATATTATTATGTGCATTGTGATTTAATTCTTTATGCAATTAAATATGAAACTTATGAGTTGACAGTTTTCATGTAACCAACCGATACAGATTTCAGTATACTGACACACAACATGACAACTACACAGACAGCTTTTTGTTTTGGAAGAAAAGTAGTTCCACCTGTCGTTGATTGTGCACTATAGGGGAGAGGGAAGGTGGCGATTTTGGAGAGGTGTCATGCACTGGCTGCAGCAGCTAATCTGGTGGTGGTAGAGGCTGGTTCTCTTCAGACTGGTGTCTTAGCTGTGGCTGTTTGGTGTTGTCATTGTCCCTTCTGGCTGTTCTCTACTGCCCTATGGCTAAATACTCGTGGAGGCTGTACTGAGGACCACTGATTTCATCTCAAGGACTGGACTTTGAGTGTGATCGGTGATCGAGAAGACCTGGGCAGCAAAATGAGACCTGCAGGATTTATTGTTATCAATAGCCACATTCAAACATCTCCTTCTGGAATCTTTGAGCCAGTTACACACCACCAAGCAACAGGAATGCAGCTTTTAATTAATTTGTGCCTGGTAAAAGTGGCTGTGTATTTTCTGAGAGTGTATGTCAATATTAGTGTTTAAAACCACCACCCTACAATTGATTTCTTTCCATTTTGAAGGTCATACGTGTATCTTGGTGATGAGGAAAAACTAACTTTTAAACATAAAAATTATTTTTGATCTTTTAAAATATCAATAAAACAAATCAGAGAGTGGCTGTATTTAATGAAACAGGTAAAGATATAGTTTTTTTAAGTCCTTAACTAAAAGCTTTCCAAATGAAATGCCATTTTTTTATTCATGTGGCAGTACCATTTTTAGTTTGGATCTGTTTGCGCTGTAATTGTAATTTCTGAACATTAACTCTAAGCAATGCATAGTTGATATTAGCATTTCTCATATTCCACTAGTACAGACAAAAAATGTGAGTACAGATGCAACTGTTACTTGATTGATCAACTGGTTATGATACAAGCTTATGGCAGTTCCATCTAAACTCTTCAACCATTGCCAGATGAATCAATGGAATTTGCAGTCTCTTTTGTTCATACTTTCTAAAAGTGTTGTACTGCAGAAATTTACAAAATGGTTTTCCAGATTATTCAATACCAGCAATCAGTTGCAGACAGCTCTAATAGTCTGCTTAACTCACATGAAGCAGTGTAATGTATATGTGAGTCTGTGAGTGAATGAGTGAGTAGTTTTGCATGTGGTATTCCCCATTAAATCGGTGAACTCGGTTGTTTATAATTCAAACTGATGGCACTAAAATCTAAGCTCATCAAGAATACCAAGATGAATTTATACAAACTACAATTTTTAAAAATGATGCATAAATGTAAAAAATAAATGCCACAATATCCAAGGGATATCAGCAGGATGTTTGGTTAGCTCATATAAAATGAGAGAGTAAGAGAGGGATAGTGCTCTCTCTCTCTCTCACACACACACCACATTCACTGATTCAGTTGTATCATGCGTATGTCATAATGTGTGCAAGAGCAAAGGATATTTTGGGTTATTTTAAAGTTATGGAGCTGCTGGGAGCAATGACCCTTTCAATAATACTTGTTAAAATTAAATGACGTAAAAGATGACAAATAGGAATGATGCAGTTTTCTCTCTTCTGCATTTTTTACATTCATATACACATACAGAACAGCATCAACTCTCCAGCAAGCTGAAAACCACAGCTGGTATTTTTTACTGACACAGCAAACAGGCCCCCACAAAACTTAACTACACTGTTTTCTTGAGTAAGGCTTTGATGCTAGAAAACCCCTAACTTATACTGCCCTAAAGGACCACCCAATAGGGTATGTGATGGCTACATGAAGCTATCAACAGGTGGTCCCCCTCTCCAGTCAGTCTAATGGGCTGTTCTCCTAACATTCAGGGAGGTAACTCTGCCATCCAGCTACCAGGTGGTGAAAGTGCTTGAATGCATAGCAAATGGCAGTTTGCTTTGTTGACATTGGTAGCTAATCAAAGTTCTTTTGGTATTACAACTTCAAATCTTCATAGAATGGTAGTAAAGTATGGTAGCTGGCCCACAGATGTGTTAAAAGCTGAACTTCGACTACTGAATGGAAAGGTGTCAGGATGAAGAGATCTGAATGAGAAGTAAGTCAAGATCTAAACTGTGACAGTCACAGTAGATCCTTGACCCTAACATATACTGCTAATAGTAAAACGAGTTGCTGCTTTGGTGCTTGGTTTGCTTAGAATACAGTTGTAGAACTAAAATACACAAGATTTTTAATCAGCAGATGTTAATAGATGTTTCTATAAGGAAAACTGCATACTGTTTACTCTTAACATTTGCATTTATCAATTGCTAAACTTTTTTGTGAATTACAAACAGTTTAGAAGTTTGTCTGAAGGAGAATGTTGCCTTTAAAATATTAATTTACAAATTATAACATAAAAATAGAAGAATGCTTGTTGGGAACGATATTATTACTATCCAGACTGGTACCTGGTCTGCACAGTACGATGTACACTGTCAATTCCTACAGCATTCCCGCTTAGGTGCACAAGGTGGCAACACTGGCTCTTCATGAAAACTCAACTGGCAACAAAAGGTCTCACAAAAGACAAAACAAGCATTGCCATACAGAACATGTTTAATAATTTCCATTTTCAAAAGATGATAAGTCACCAATAAGTCTCTGTGTATATGTAGATAATCCAAGTCCACCTTTTTTGACCATAATATAACAAGTTATAGTAA
The DNA here is from genome assembly GCA_004794575.1 of Lanistes nyassanus. NCBI lineage: Eukaryota > Metazoa > Mollusca > Gastropoda > Architaenioglossa > Ampullariidae > Lanistes > Lanistes nyassanus. Next base: position 40,434 of record SMGT01003783.1, on the reverse strand, counting down.
TATTGACAACACCTTGGACAATCCAAAGTACATGTAACTGTTATTCTGTCGACTGCTTTATATTTTAAAAAGATTTTAAATGCTATATGCTAAAACTAAAAATGTCTGCAATGCATATAAAAAATTGCATATAATAACGTAATATTAACAAAAGATTAATAAGAAGATATCTATAATCCAGTTATGAGTAGACTGGATTTGTTAAAAATGGTATAGGTATTTTATTGTAAAATACATGTAGTAGCATAAGGATTTTACTATTTTATAATAAAGTCACCTCTCACACATTTAAATTTTCCAACAGAAAAGAAGTCTATTCTCTGTGCAACAAAATGTTAGTCAACAGGTAACAGTTTCAATTCATATTCTGTATTAGCAAGCACATAGTGTTTATCTAGTTTTTTTTAGCTGGAAGCTAAACTTTACAAGCATTAACAGATCAAAGGACTTTTGGGGTTTACATTTTCAGCATTTATGATTTATTAATTTCTTCTGCTAGTCTGATAATACAGCCAAACAGTAACAGCTAATCTTAAAAGTTGAACACAATCTACAATTGCTCTTGTAGCATCTAAACAAAAAGGCTAATGCCGAAGAACTGCGTTCGAGCATGGTTCACGCAATAAACAGAAACAACAGTGGAAAAATAGTCTGTGTTCAGACAAAAAAAAAAAACATGGTAAAAACAAGGGTACTAAAACAAGTTTTAAGACAAAATGTCATTTCAGAGCATTACCACTCTTTATAATGCAACATGCAAACTGAAAAAAGAAGATACACTACTTCGCAACCAAGTTGGACACCAAGTTTCCCATTCGGATAGAGTAAAGGACTACTACATTAAAGATGAAAAGTGCCTGAGAGACAGGTTTTCACATTTCGTTTCACCCCTGCTTTATTATCTTGGGTTGCAAAAGAACAACTTAAACACATCCAAAACATAACATTTCATGGACACATGGTGGCTAATTTACAAATATGCCTAGAACATCTTCATAGCTACATGCTAGTCACCATGTTGACAGGCTGGTGAAAAAGAATAAAATGCACGATTTTGTCAGAGACATGAGAAATGTTACAGTGCAAAGCATCCATCAACCTCCAAAATGAATCATGAAAGGAAGACGGAAACTGTCACAGATAATTTTCCTAACCCACAAAAACCATAATTCACAATGTTATCTATCGCATTGGAGAAACCGGTTGATGCGTAAGTAGAAGAAACAGGAGATGGCATTGTAACTAACACATGGGAAGACAGGCCATCAAATGATACAGCCACGGCAGAAAACGGACTGTCATGAATAGTTTTATGCTCTACTGATTTTTTAATTAACACATAAAGCATCTCAAACTCTGCATACAAATATTTATAAAACTGAAAAAAAAACAGCACCGCAAACGGTTGTCTGAATTTGGATGTTACCAGACGTGTGGTACACTTGATGTCTACACTGAATGGTTCATGGGAAAATGTACCACATGGGAACTAAACTAAAAGGGAAATAGGAAGCAAACAGCACTCCAACCACCCCCCAAAGAAAAGCTTGTGTTAGAGGGAAAGTCGATAAACTTGGAATGCTTATGCAAAAACATGCTTTTTGCAATGTAAACTGCAGATTAATGTTACTGAATTTGTGAATAAAAAATAAAATGAACTAGAAGTCTCATAATTTCATGACCCACAATCGAAAAGGCCTACAGGTTTGACATGTAACGTTTATCTGTCCTCGGGTATCCACATAGTCTTCCTGTGCAAATTTTTATGATGTGGAACCGAATCAGGTCTTTTTATGAGCTACCCCCACAAAGAAAGCAATACCAATAAGTTGCATTCTCCAATGTTGCAATGCTTGTAGGCCATTATTTTGACTTCTCTTTTCATGTGTGGAACACATTTTAATTTTAATTTGCCCTTGTTTTTTCCTTGGGTTGCAATTTGCTGGAAATGAAGAGACAGAAGAAAATTTTAAAAAAGAGAATTTTCACATCCTAAAGACCAAAAACTGCAGTGTTCCTCCACAACTTGTGAGAAGAATGGAACATGGAACACTATGCAGCTAACGTGCCATGCTGTTCCATCTTGGCTGCTTTCCCATGTTCCAACATACCCATATTACACCCAACTGTACTTCAGTTTTTCCTGTCCCTAAGCAAGCACCATTTAAATCATAAATCAGCATTTACAAATCTTACAAATAATAGGGGCAATAAAACTAATTCTATAAAACAAACCTCTATGACAAACTCTCATGCATATGGAGCAACCACATTTGAGGACTAAAAAATGGCAAGCAAAAGGACAACCAAAAAATGTTCATTGCTTCTTCACATAGCATTTTCCATTTGTTTTTTTAACCCGAGTGCCAGGGCCTGCATACTTCGCTCCAGCCAAATCGTCTTTGGCTGGCCAGGGACTTCGGACAAAGACCCACACTTTCAAAATTCAAACGGTCCTTACAGAAAATGGTTCAAGGAAAACAAAAGTGTGTAATCAGTAGCTAAGTCAGTCATGCATATAAGGTAGTTTCCCTTTGACCATTAATCATGTTTTTCGCTGTGGAGAACCCATAATCCCTTCTGGCTAGTCACACGACGTAGCCAAGATGGCAGCAGGAAGTCTGCTCGCATGGATTTTCACTTACCCTGTTGCTGCTGGATTTTACCTAACTTTTACTTGACAGAAGAGCCCAATGTAAGTACAGTTTATTTCAGTATGGTTTTGTTTTCAAAATCAGTTTGTTTCACCCTTCTAGGCCATACGGTTATTTTTGTACAATTTAAACATCCCCCCAAAAATGCCGGTCACAGAGGAGTCTTTTTTTTTAACATGGTCTGGCATTGAATTGCACAAGTTATGTTAGTAGAATTTATGAGAAATTTAACCTGCTTGGATCTTTTTCCATTTGTCTAAAACAAAGGTGTTCTATATTGCTCGAATGTGCCAGATTTATCAACTTGTCCCCTAGCATGTCAGAGTTTTTTTTCCCTGGGCTATACAAGTAAATGTATCTAGAGTGGTCTAAAACCAAAAGAAACGCAATTGACACATGGGCAAGGAGTAGTCAGATATCAGGCATTCAGGTACAATGACAGCAACAAAAATGAGGTTGACATGAGAATGCATGGTCTGTTGAGTGTAGCCCTTGATAATGACTGCCTGATGCAGAAGACATGTCCCCACTGATGTGCTGAATTCGGACAGTGGTTTTCACTTGTGCAGCATGAACAAAAGCAGCAAGACTATAACTTTCTTTGTGAATAGAGGGCACCACCCACTAGCAATAAAACCCAATGCTCCTACACTCCCAGACAGACAACCTGTCAGCAGCACAACAATGCCAAGACTGAACGCTACAGATCAGGAAACAGCCATCAGGTAACTGCAAACTGGAAACCGCCCCAGCATTGTCGCACTTACAGTGGGTGTGGCAGTTTCCACAATCTCTCGTTTGTGGGCTTGCTTTCAAGTAAAAGGCAGCACTTGGGATGGAGTCAGAAGCAGATGAGCTTGTGTCATGACTGCACAATAGGACAGGCAGATCTACTATGAGCACCTGCACCAACCGTTCCTCCCAGCCACAGAGACAGCCCAAGCCACTGTCAGAAGCCATGGAGCTGCCATCAGCCAGCAGACAACACATTGTCAACGCTGACTGCACATCGGCAGCAGAGAATGCAGTGGGCCCAGCAGCACCTGAACTGGACATGGGGGCAATGGGGAGACATCATCTTCTCCGCTTTTGCATCAGCCACGATGACGACCACACCAGACTATGGAGAAGGAGGAACGAGAGGTATGCCAACATCATCATCTTGCAGCATGACCGTTGGGAGGCCCCAACATCATAATTTGGGGTGGGGTTGGCCTCAGCCAACTTGTGGGCCCCGTCATCTTCCAAAACATCAGCCCAGGACGGGGAAACAGCGTGACAGCACAAAGCTATGTGGACCAGGTGATAAGGTCCCCCATCGTGCCATCCTTCCAGCAGCATGGCAGCCTCACCTTTCAGTATGACAATGCTGTTCATGACAATGCACAATATTCAGGTGATGCCTTGGCCCTCCATGAGCCCAGACCTCAACCCAATCGAGCACCCATGGGACCATCTGCAGAGAGTACTGAATGGTGTCTAGCCGACGCTGACAACAGTTCGCTAGCTGGAGCAGACCCTCAGGCAGTCTGTGCAAACATGCCTATGGTGGTGGTGGTGAACCGCCTGGTGCACTGTATGCCTGCCAGGTCCCACGCCATTGTTGATGCCAATGGAAGACACACCTGCTACTGACTCTAGACTCTGGATTCGGACGTTTCAAATATTCTGAACGCTTTCTCAGCATGGCAGATGAACAAACACTTGGCAAAGACCCACTGCAGCAATTTTCTTAAAAAAAATTGATCGATTCAAACACACTTGAATGAAAGAACAAATTTCAAATAACATCAACAAATCCCTCAGTTTGCTTTTGGTTTTCATTATATAAAATCCAGAACCAACATGACAAATTCTGATGTTTTGGACAGGAACGATGTGCTCTGGATGGTGGCAATATAATGGACACTCAGATTAAAACAGTGTTCCCAATTCTCAAAATGATTTGAATTCTTAGACATTAAAAAGTGTTCGATGATCTGAAGGCAGGAGTGTTCAATGTAGTGGCTGTTTGCTACAGGAAAAGTGTAAACTGCTGATCAAGACAGATTACTGTAACACCTGCCATCACCAATAAGCTGTGATTTTTTGTTCCAATCTTTCAGATGTCACATAAATTATAGTTTGCATCTGGAAAATGATGTGCCCTTATAGAAAATTTCTCTCTAAAACAGCTGCAACTGGTAAACACTATTAACTTCTCGTGTTAATTAAATTTTGATTAGTTTTCACTTACGCTTTTTTCTAACATACATGTATTTAGAAAGTGTAGGTTTTAGGTGAGTGAAAATATTTGAAAATCCAGTACAGTTTCCTCTAGTGCACATGTGCACCCACAGAAATCAGAAGCCAGTATGTTAATGAAGCTGTGCAGCCTCAGTCTGCAGCTGAGAAGTAAGTCGAGAAAATGATTAATCTGCATACATTAAGCACAGGGCAACATTAATCATGAGACATGCACTACCCCCCTGTTCACATGATCCTTTCTTCTACCTTGTTTACATGTTCAATACATACGCAATACAACAAGCCAAACACACTCTCTCCATTTCCTTCTTTAGGTACATATTTTCTGATGTCCTTTGTTGTAATTTACAATTTTCAAAAGATAGTCGCTCTTACCAATGATAGTATGATGCACTTGCATCTTTAAAGAAACTCAGTGACAGACGTTTCAGTTTAGTACAGTTACAGATAAATGGACATACACATGGTACTTTTCACTTCCTGCAGCTGTAAATACCTAGCATGCCATTTTCAACTTAAAATTTTGCACGGGGTTTCCACTGGTATTACTGACACAAAAAGAGTCAACAGTAAAGTTCCCATAATAAGCTACAGCAGGGTTATCCTGCCCTTGCCAAACTAGGGACAAGACACTCTAGGAATATTTGGCTATAAGTCAACATAGCACAATAGCAATATGTGGGAGGATGTGAGGTATGGGAAGATAGTACCATTCAATGTATTTAAATTTAAGAGAAAATATAATTGAAGGAAGGATTGCTAAGCTGCATAGTCTACCAATGAGCAACACGTAAGAATTAATGAGCAGTTTACATACATTTAAAAAATTTTATCACATGTAAGTTGATATTTATTTTCCTGTTTCCCATGTTTTAACAAAATTCCCCATCACTGCTTCAGTACACATATAAACAAACATTTCAAACTGTGAGATTTTGTGATCCTCATGTGATGCAAAGTTTAAAAGTGAATGTCTTATGCTCAGTGGGGCTAAATCTTTGCAGCTTGCCTTCTGTCAGGTTCATCAGTTACAACAAGTGCATAATCTGAACAAAGTCTAAAAAATCCGAACTAATTAGCTATCCCCACTTGCCTACCTCTGCCTCATTCTTCCACTCCTTAAAAAAAAAGCAACACATGCAATCTTTCTTATGCACATGCTCTCTTCTGAATACTCTTTTCCCCACCTCCATGTTTCTCTCTCTCCCCCATCCCTCATATGCAATTTTGTGTAGACTACTAATGCACAAGAAAAGGTTATATTCAAAGATAATCCACATGCATATCAAAGCTGAGATCAACAACAAGGAATATAGAAATATAATGTCCTATGTGAAAACAAATTCCTATCAAAAACACTTCACCAATATCACAACCACAAATTATGATAAGCAAAGAAGGAAGATAGGAAATGGGTGAGGGGACATTTCTTGCAGTGCGAACTGTAAACTGTAAACTGTACCTAAACTTCAGCCATCAAAGCAGTAGCAGAAGCAGCAGTACAATAAATGCTCACTGCACATGACTTCCTAAAGGTTATGAAATTAGCTAATGTGACTTTCTCAGTCTTCTTTCTATCCATCAAATATGTATCGGCAGTTTCACTCACTTGTTTGCAGTTCTTGTTGGTTCTTTACACTAACACTGTCTGCTATTAAAAGAAGTCACAAATTGCTAAGCTAAAGCGATGCAAGTGTCCCTGACTTCCATGCCACTTTCAAGAACCTGGTATGTGCTACAAATTTCTGGACCCAAAAAATTAAATAACAACAATATTTGAAACTAAAACACCAATGGCTGAATGGTTCATGAAACCAGTCTTTAACACAGAAATACCACTGCTAGAAAAAACCCCAAAAGATAAATAGTGCAGCCATCATAGTGAAAATAAATTTGAATCAACATGTATTCCTGTATCCAAACAAGTAGCATTGGTTAGATTGTTGTTATGGTCTAATGTCAAGTCAGCAGCAAGGGGTATAACGTGACAGGGATTGAGGAGAATGGGTGATGAAGGGGACTGGAAAAGGAGGAGGAAAGGAAATTGGAGCACCTGGAGAAAAAAATCCCAATAGCCAGCATAAACAGGTGCCACATACAGAGAAAATGTGTGCAGGACATGGTATCCAAACCTGAAACCTGTGAAAGTAACAAGCATGCACTGCCTCTATGCCCTGTTCCTGCCCAACACTGGTAAAAGGAAAACTTTGCTTAACAAAATGGTAATAAAATCGAATGATACGTCTAACCACAAGCTGTAATGTGCTCGACAGGGCAAGCCACCATTATGGCCCATCACACTGTAAGGGTTAATTTCTTATTTATCCACATGCACATGTTGATCAATAAACTTCACACTCAGAGATCAATAAACAGACTTAGTGTTCTTATAAATTATAATTTGTAAAGACAAGGCACACCTCTTTAACAGAATCTGAGTAAAAATATCCAACAGGCAATCAGAATAAAAGTTTCTCTGTAATACATGTAATCACACTACTACATTACAAAATTTCAGAAACATTAGATTATTCCAGAGGCCAGATTGTTAAATGCTACAAGCAACTAAGTGGAGCCAAAGGCACTAGAAAAAGTATCAAATGACAAACAGGCAGTTTAATGTGCAGGGAGATAGCCAAATGGAGTCTGCACAATGTGTAACTCCAGAAAATAATCCTTGGACTCACCTGGATTTGAACCAGCAACCTTCAGCATGCTAATTAACTGTAATGTTCAGGTCCCAAGACATCACAATGTGCCAAAATTCTCACAAAGCATACATTCTTTGCAACCTATTCCCACACATTTACAAGGTCAGAGGTGAAAAGAATCTGTATATAAGCTAAGCTATTACAAGGTAATAAGTAAAAACAAACCCCAAGAGACTGCAACAGCCAGCTTCATTTTTCTCTGGTACATGTATAAACATTCCCACAGTTCTCAAAACTTTCTCTGGATCAACAATGCATGTGAAATTTAGTGCCAGATGTATGAAATGCTAATGTTCTGCATGGGTGATGTTTTAAAGATTATACTGGATGGTAGCAATGCAGATGGTATGATACTATAATTTTGAAAAATTTTTAATTTTCAAAACAGTTTAGATTTTGAGGGAAATCAAAATGTTTGGTGACACCAATGGAAACAGCAATGACAATAATGAGCTGAACCAGTGAACAAACTTGTTCAACAAAATGCAGAACTAGATCAATCACAATTGGAAGGCTTTATTAAAATCTAAAATTCAGCTGTGGCTGAAACAGTGTTCCTGTTGTCATTATTATCATTCTAGATGATTCTGTCAACTTTATATGTAGTGTTGTCACTGTTTGCCATAGGAAAAATGTAGACTGACAATTCACTTGAATTATCATAGTGTCCACTACCACCAATTAATACAGCATGAGACATTTTCTGGACATTTTAAATTCTTTAGACGTCAAATAATATGTCAGCCTTCTATCAAATGATTTTTTGTAAGTGTTCAAAACAGCTTGGTAAACACAAGACCCAGAATAACACTTACTGGAGAAAGTTAAAGGGATGCAACCTATAGTACTGTGTTCACTGTGCCTTTTGGCTGCTGATTGTTACAAACAAAACTTCCCTTATCATTTGCCCACATAGAAGAGGCATCTACTTACAAACTACACTAATTTCTTGTTAAAAAAACATGAGCTCTTCATCTACAAGGTAAAAGAATATTTTGACGCCTATCTTGAAAATTGTAGACATTGATCTGAAACAAATCTGAAATGGGAAATGAAAGCATGACAGCCGATAGGGAATGCAAAAGAAGTACAAAGGAGATGTCTGGCTGTTATCAAAGGCTTTTATGGTGGAAATGCGTCTTGTACACCTGACGCAGTATTCTGCAATGGTTACACATTACAAAGAGACATAGGCAAGGAATTCCAAATCACAGCGACGCCCAAAAGGCACATAAACAACTTTTTTGTTTAAAGTCTGGTACATTAGCAAGACAGATCTGCATAAGCAGATTGAGGAATGCCTGATGAGGGGGTTGAAGTCAAAGATTCAGTCGATGAAGGCAAAACTAATAAGCCACCAAATGAATGCAGCAACATGAAGAGTATCACTGAAGTTTCAATATACACACTCAAATTATGGAAATACATGTTTGAATGATGCACAGAGCTAAAAGAAGTTGCCTGGGTAAAGGAAAGGACTGGCCCTACTTGGATGTTAATACAGGGTTGAAATAGCACTGTAAAGTTTAGGTTTGGACAAGCCAATATGACAGTAACATAGTTAACACACACAAAAACTGGCAATCACAATATAATATCAGCTATCTCAGTTATAATTTCTTTGTAATCAGTGCAGGAGGTTCGTCATGAGATGAAGCTTAGATGCAATCCAGGTCATTTACAAATTAAGACTATTGAGGAGGGGGGTATTTGTTGCTTAACGTCCAGCCGCAAACTATGTGCATATCAGAACGGTAAGACTACTGAAAAATTAAAAATGATAAGATGTTATTATTATACTAGACACAAAAATATTGACATAAGGAATAATAGTTACACAAAACAGGATTTTTCCCGAGCAAAATATGATTCTTCCCAAGCAGAATCAACAATGCAGCAAAGGTTGCACCACACAGATTTGTCACACAGTTGTTTCTGGAAAAGAAATCAGAAGAGAATGAACATAAACATATACTTTCCTTCAAAAAATATTTATCACAATTATAATAATACTGAAGATACATCCACAGCACACTTATACCAGAGATTTTGTATGCTGCAGTAAATTGAAATTAAGTGAGACATACCACACTCTTAAACCAACATGCATGTAAGTGGACAGCACACTGCATACCAAATTTTCTACATGCAGGTGAAAATGAAAGAAATACGTATACTTGAGAAAACAAGACAAAGAAGACTTTTTCTGCTGGTGATGAAAAATCTTATATCTAGCGTACAATGTTTATAGCAGGACTTCAAGCCATAAATCACTTCCAACTCCACCTGACCCATTCAGATTTCCACTTCACTAACAATATTACTGAAAGCACTCACTTCATTCCATTTCAATAACTGAAAAACATGCTTGACACTATAAAACAGGTCAGCTAACAGGTCTCTGTACAAAAAGGTGCACAGTTAGTAGCAGAATGATTGTTAAAAGAATATTTCTGAGTGTGTGGTTGCTAACCAATCAGAATATTACCATAAAAAAGGTAAATGATTTGTTGACAAAGTGTCTGGGGGAAAAAGGGGAAAGTTCTGAAGAGGCTGTTGAAAGCTGACAGTTCCACTGAAGCAATAGTGACATCCACAGACACTGACCACAGCTCTTTTAGTACAGTTTAGTCCTCTTTCCTGCTTGTGGAGCATAGGGCCTTGACAGTTGTCCTCCACTTCCTGCAGTCTCTGGCAATCTGTTTTGCTCCTTCCAAAGACAGGTTGATGGCTTTTGAGTTCTTTGATGGCTCCATCTCCACATCTGCTTTGGGTGCCCCCATCTTTGCTTTTATTGCAGGTTCCCGTCTAGTGACTGCCAAGTGACATTTGAGGCCTCCTTCTACACTGTGTGTTAGACCCATCACCATTTTCTTCTCCTGACCTGGATTGACACTTGCTCCTGGTTTGCCCTTGTCCACAGGTCAGTGTTTGGTGCTCTGTCAAACCACTTGATGTGGAGAATCTGTCAAACCACTTGATGTGGAGAATCTGTCAAACCACTTGGTGTGGAGAATCTGTCGGAGGCATTTGCTGATGAAGGACTGGATCTTTCTGGAATTACTGATGATGACTCTCCATGTTTCTGACCCGTACATGAGAATAAATTTTACATCTGAGCCAAAAACTCAGAACTTGGTCCTGGTGGAGATGGTGGGAGATTTCCAGATTGGGCAGAGGGTGGCAAAGGCTTGTTGAGCTTTCTTAATCCTAGCCTTGATATCTTCATCTGTCCCTTCAGACTGGCTGATCTTGCTGCCTAGGTAGGTGGACACACTGACACCCTCTGCTGTCCTCTCCCTGATCATAATCAATGTTTCTTACCTGTTGTTGATCTGCAGTACTTTGGTCTTTTCTTGGCTGATCTTCAAGCCAACCCACTGTGAGGTCTCCTCCAGGAAATAAATTTTATCTCTGCATATCTTGCAGGCAGTGAGGCAGCAAGGCAAGGTCGTCTGCAAACTACAGATCATCTAGCTTCCCAGTCAGTGTCCAGTGGATGCCTTTTTTCAGAGTTGGCACAGGCTGTACGTGTAACCCAATCAAGCACTACCAGGAAAAGAAGAGGGGAAAGCAAACATCCCATCTGACCCCAGTGGCACGCCAGGCCACTGCCAATAGTTCAATGTTGTAGCAATAAACATTTTGGTAGCTGGAACTTTTCTTGTGTTGTACAAGTTATGACAGCTGGGTGTGAATGTGGGCAATGACGTCACATCAGGATCATTGTTGAACAGACAATAGAGTTTGCAGACCCCACTCTGTGTCTGCTTCATTGACTTTGAGAAGGCCTTTGACAATGTAGACAGAGCGTCAATATGGAGCATCTTGTGACACTATGACATACCAGAGAAGATGGTGAACATCATCAAAAAGCTTTATGATGGCTTCTCATCTCAACTTATCCATGATGGGAGACTGTCAGAGAAGTTTCAGGTTACCATCCTAAATCTATTCTTCATGATAGTCTAGAGGTTATAATATTTCTAACTCTCGGTTCCTTTGATAATCTAGTGGTTATAACATTTCTAACTCTCGGTTCCTGTGATAGTCTAGTGGTTATAACATTTCTAACTCTCGGTTCCTGTGACAGTCTGGTAACAACAACAGTTCCCTTTATGACATCAAAGTGACTCTTACTTCTGGGACAACATCTAAACATGGTTATTACACAACTACTGCTTAACTACAACTTCCGATGTGATTACTTCATGCCTATGTACACTTTTCTGGTTCATCTCTCCAGATGGTTAATGCTGCATACATTCTCCAGCCAGTTTTCTATCGTCAGGCTATGGCATAGGCTCTGGCAACAGCGAGTGATGTGTGTTTGGGGTGAGTTCTGTCCTCAGGGGTCTGCAAGGTCTCCCTTGTTGGTCTCTCTGTCTGTCTGTATCCAGTCTCAGCGGCCAGTTTATACAAGAAGGAGAGATTCTTCCAGAACTTTCTGAAATCCATCACTCATTGCACACTTGACAGGTCACCTCCTGAATTGTCAACTCAGCCAAAATCATCAGTCTCCCCAGCCCATGCAGTGACTGTCTCTCCCCCATCTGCTCCTACATGTCTCTCTGGGGACCAGTGGCCACGGGGCCTGGGGGAACTGCTCGTGAAGGGTTTCCTCCAGTTCCCTATGCATGTCAACTGATCAACATTTTAATGGGACCATGTCAGTACCAACGTTCTGCGAGAAGTTTGCTCCAGTTCCTGAGGCATGTTAGTTGTTTGACAATTTATTTGAACCATGCCGGTACCAATGGCCCTGCGAGGGTTTTTTCCCAGCCTCGGACAGAGTTCAACATGTTATTACAAATCTTTCTTGTCACACTAATGGCAGACAGGGGGCTCTGGTCAGTTCCTGTCACTTGAAGGTTTACTTCGCATCTGGACGTCTTTTCCAGCACTATCAGCTGCTGTTAAGTCGATTGTTTGCCTGCTAACTGTGCACGTGCATGACTCATACTGTTAAACTAAGTGTGGCAGTCTGGTCAGTACAGGATTTGTCCTTCCTAAAGCCTGCATGCTCATCTCTAAGTCTCTTTTTAACAGCATCTTTCATCATTCCAAGATGACTCTTGTGGAAACTTTACTGGGGATGGACAACAGGGTGATCCCTGCCACTTATCACACTGTGAAAGACCTCAATTTTGGGCAAGTTCACAAGATCTTTCTTCCAGTCTCCTGGGATCTCTCCTGTGTTTCACACCAAGTTGAGCAGTGCATGCAGCTGGTCCACTATGACCTCACCTTCTTTCAAAGTTTTTTTTTTGTATGTTGTCACTCCCTGCTGCTTGGCCATTCTTCAGACTTTTCAGGGGCTTATGGATTTCTTCTTTGTTGATCTCTCGATGTTGACTGTTTCTGAATTACCTAAATCATAGGCATGACTATAAGTGAAGACCACAGACAGAGACACTAGGCCATTGAAAACCCATGCGCCATGGCAGTACTGGAGGCACCTTGCAGAAGATCCATGCAATGTTTACTAATGATAAGGCAAGCTTCTGCACTTTTGTTTTTAATCCTACAAAAGTTGCTTCTAGGGAAACAAAAAAAAACCCCATGCTTTTCAAATTGCATTTGAAGTATTACTGGTTCTGAACTATAGGAAAGGATTTTATGCTTCCTAAAACACGACCCTAAACGTAATTTGACACTAAACAAGAAAGGAAGAAAAAAATGAATGAAAATAAAAGAGAACACCAGAAAAAGAAACATGACAAAGATAAATAGAGAGAAAGTATGGAGGAAGAAATATGAAGAAAGAAAGAAAAGAAACAAAGATGTGCAACTATGAAAAATTATATTAAATGTTTTTGATTAGGCTGGTACCACAAAGACTAAATATTTTTGCAGGGACCGTTCATTTTTCTAAGTTGTGATCTTCCCTGAACAGCAATGATAATGGTGTGTAAAAATTTGTATTTCACAATTAAATTTCAATTTTGTATGCTAAACACCCCTGATACAAATTCTGTTAATCTACAGATTTGTGTAAAATATGCTTTAAAATTTGTTCCTATTGTGGTGGTTTGAAATCATCGTCAAAACAAAAGTGGATTAGTTAAAGGACAATCTACCTTTTAGGGTGAAAGAACTTCATGATTTAGTCAAGCTCATTCTTTTTCAAGTTGAGCAGCTGATTCAGTCAGTCCGAAAGCTTTGAGCCTTAACTGGTCTTGACTGTTTAGGCACGTTAACTATTCACTTGTTTCTAGTGCCATGTTTTAGCAATGAGCCCCCTTCCTAATTCCAGAGTGCGCATGCGGTATTTCAAAAAGCTGGAAGTAGGGATAAACACACAGGGCTGTGCTGTGACAACCTGCCTCTTGCTTTACTGCAGAAGTGTTTTCTATGTCCTTTTATGTGTTTGCTGCCTTGACTTTGCAGTGTTTTTCTATTGTATATGTGTTACGATGGGAAAGAATGACTTTTGTGGTGTTTATGACTGCAGTAGTCACTGTTTGAGAGGGAAAAATTACGCTTAAACAGCCTGTGGCATTTTGCTAAGCAAAATAAATCTACTGCATCAAAATACTTCACCAGAACTTCATGTTGAATGTACTGATGTCTTTGGTAAGTTTGAGTCTTGACTTAATGACACAATATCACTTGTGATAGTGCATAAGCTTGAATTCTTGAACTCTTTTATCATCCAGATATAGTGTCAGAAATGGGAAACATCAAACGTTCTCAACCACTGTCAACCTTCCAAGTTATTGCTCGAAGAGAAGGGTACCCCTACTTCTAGCTGGTACTTCAAAAGCTCGATGTTAGGTATTTTGAATGGCTAAGCTGACTGAAACCAAGAATTAGGAAAAGGGTGCATACCACTGTGTTTAAGCCATTGTGATAAGCACTGCATTGTTCTGTAGCACAAGAAGGTTTAAATGTGCTAAAAAGCATGTGGGAGAGAAAAATGGATTTGTCATCAGCGGATAGCTTTGGGTGGATTTCAGTGCTGATTGATTAAATAGATGGGTACAGCAGAGAGAAGAATGAGTGCTCAGTTTAAATTATAAGGGAAAAAGGATAACCATTGTGTTGTCTACACTGTGTTGTGTAGATGTAAACTTTTGTTGCAAATTTAGATTCTCTGTGTTGAACTATGAATTGTGGAGCCAAAAACAACAAAAAATGGTCAGATTTTTACTTTGATAAATGGTTCTTATAATGTGAAATTTTGCACTTATTTTTGCTGGGGCACAGCTAAATTAAACTGATGGCTTCAGCTGATGGACTGAAGCTGGGATTTGGATTTTACATCCGGCTGTCAAGCCACATTTTTCATACAATTCAACACATGGTAGGTCTAGACATTTAAATGGTTTAACCAGGTCAGGCTTTACTAGTTTCGTTTACTTTGTTGTTTCTATGGATTTTCTAACTTCATCTGCTTGTATGGAAATTATGGTTAATTTTTTGAGGGATCATTTTGTAATAAATTTTTTGTTGTTATCTCAGTTTCATTCTGTTATTTTAGAACATAGAATAAATCTGTGTGACTGTGTGAGTGCATGCTTTTCTCCAGGTCTGAGGCAATATAAATTCTTTTGTAATTTAAGGCAGGTGATGGCAATTTGGCTCCTTCCAACTGTGCCATCGCATGCCATTTACAAAGAAAACAGAAAAAAAGCCCAAAAGAAAGAAAAAACACAAAGAGACTGGCATACACTTACAGACACAAAGAAAGAGAAACAAACTGGTAAATATGATTGATAAATATATAATTTAAAAAATGCAAGAAAGCTGCAAAAAAGAAACAAAGAAACAAAAAAGTAAGATCAGGAGGAAAGGACTTTACAGACACAGACAGGTAGAAAATAAAAGACAGAGAGTAAGAGAAGAAAGAAAATGAATTAAAACATGGAACATAAAAGGACAAACAGAGAGTAACAGAAAAAAGAAGAGAATGATAAAAAGAAAAAGAGTAGAGAAAGAGAAGGAGCAACAAAAGTAAATAAACGAAAGAAAGGAAAAAAAGGAAAAAGGATCATGAAAAGATGAAAGTGAATGAGTGAATGAAAGAATAGGCAAAGATAGAATAAAGATGAAAGAAAAAAGAATACAAATGAGAATAACGGGGGAAAAAAAAACAAGGGAACGATAGGGATGGGGAAAAAAGGAGAAATAAATTAAAAGAAAAATAAAGAAATGAATTAAAAGAAAGAATAAAGGAATGAATTAAAAGAAATAAAGTGTAAAAGAAAACAATACAGAATGAAAAGAGGGAACGTGAAATATAAGATTTAAACAAGAAACCATATAGAAATACCAAAACAAAATTACAAAATAAAAGGAAAAAATCAAACAAAAGAAAGGAAGAATAAATCAAACACAGAACAAAGGAAAGAAGAAAGAATTTTAAAATATGATGTTTCCTTTTAGGTCTTTAAATTTAAAAAAAAAGGTTTTTAGGTCTTAAAATAATAAAAGGACCACAGTTTATCCAAAATTAAAATCAAATTAAACTGAAAATAGCAACAAGAAAATCAGAGCCACCTAAGCCTGCAGTAGTAAATACTGCACATCCCCTGATGAGAGGCACTTCCAACACAGTGGGGCCTCAACAACTGCACTCGTTAATGAACAATGGGCTGCCACACCTGGCGACACCTTGTTCAATGAACCGCACTTTGATTAACAATGCAGGCAGTAAACCTGCTGTGCACATTTTTGCATGTTAGTGGCTCACTGTTTGCATTTTTTCTAACATTGCATGCTCAAAATGGTGACTTCCTAGGTGGGTAGGAGGCCAAAATTATTTTGTGTTCTTTTTTCATATGCAGGGCTGGATTAACAATAGCCCAGTAGAGAGTTTCAAGATGGCATCTTGCGCACGCACAAGTATTTAATTCCATCGGATGTTTTCATTTTCATCTAGGTCCTTTCTGCAAGATGGCGGATCGTGGGGAGGCCTTTGTCAAGCAACTGCCACTTGATATCAGTCTGACAAGAAATTCACTTAAAAACATTCGATTATGGAGCCCAGAACAATGAATGCGAGCACCCAGTGAAAAAACTAAAAACACAGGTAACCCATAACTTATCTAATCATGCAGCTTACTTGTAATTGCGCTGCCAGCAAGAAACCAGATGTTTATCCAGGTTTTGAATCAGCCAATCGCAGCATGTGAAATTTTCCTTCACAAACCAATGTTTCGTTGGAACTCTCTACTGGTCTATTTTTTTCAGGCAGTCGCCACCTGGGCTAGGGCCTGACAAGTTTTAGGTCGCCTGCCAGGTTTTGAAGTTGCCAAACATAGTTCTTCTAGTATTCCACTTTCTCTTCCACACACCCTGCAGTGAACCCTGAACTCCAGAAGATGCCAAAGCTAGAAACACCAAAACCCTTCATACCTGAACCCTACCAGACCGAGG
>SMGT01003783.1:2067-23226 GCA_004794575.1 Lanistes nyassanus | reverse complement strand
TGAGGGAGCAAAGTGACTGAATGTGAGCCTGAGGGAGCAAAGTGACTGAATGTGAGCCTGAGGGAGCAAAGTGACTGAATGTGAGCCTGAGGGAGCAAAGTGACTGAATGTGAGCCTGAGTAGCAGTGCAGCTGACACCTGCGACAGGCTGCGCTCAGCAGACAAGGGACACTGTCCTCTTTGCTGCCAGGGGCGATGTACATTCTGACGCTTCTTTGTCAGAAAGGAAGAGATATTCACCAGAGTCAGTGACACAAAATCTGCTGCCCATACTGGTCAGAATGTAGGTCAGCAAGATGAAGGGACAAGGCCCTATGCTCCGCAAGCAGGTCAGCAAGGGGGAAGGGTTGATGCCTCAACCACCCACCTCAGAAGTGGGGAGGGGGAAAACGCAGGTCTGCTCCCCTTGTTTGCAGGATACAGCACAGCTGTAATGCTGTCCCACAGCCTGAGGCCACATGGATTCAAAGTGTCCGCTCTTCGATTATAACGGGCACTGGAGGATGGGGTGCACCCATTCCAGCTTAACACTTTTGTTGCCAGCCATTTGTAAAGGTTAGTGGTCGCTGAGGCGTACACTTTGGGCCGCACATGTAAAAATAAAAATAAATAACCATAAGCACTACAGACTAGAATCTGATTTTTAAATGTAAACAAATGATGAATAAAATCTGTATTACCTTAATCTTTGCTGACTTCTCAAAGTTAGCTAAAATCCAGCAGAAATATGTGAAATCCACTGTGCACAAAACCTGCCTTCTATACTGTCACTTACACCATTTTAGTCAGCTGAGGGTACTTGCAGAAAAGCTGTATGTATGCTATTCCAACCTCAATACATGGTCAAGCAACCTCATAAAGCATGAATGCCTGAGCTACAAGCTTTGGATGCACTGCTGACTAGCGGCCATTTAATTCCAGACCTAGTGTATTTTGGTTGCATTTTGGGAAGTTATTTTATTTAAAGGCCTCTTATGTGTGTGTTGTTTTATGTGCTAGGTTTTTAGTTCAGACAACCATAGCACAAAGACAACATATACCTTCTGCCATATTCAGTTTGAATCAATCTCTTTTTCTTCCAGGAGTGTAAGATTTCCAAAAGTTGCTTTTTAAGTGCAGGAAGTTTGATCCTGTGACCAAATGGTTCCCCAAAAGAATGCCAGTGAGAGGAAAAAAAGACTTGAAAAACTTTGTCAGCTTTTTTATACTTTATTAATTTTGGTGGGGTTTGGAAAAAATTAAACAATTTCCCATAGTAGCTTATGATTAACAATGGATTTAAATAGCAAAAGCTATCTTGGAACCGATAGTTATCATTGAGGTACCACTGTACAGTAGCTTGGTCCTGCAAGTGATTGCTTAATGCTGTCTGGACTGAGAGGTCCATGGTTAAGGCCGGCAGACATTTTATAAGACTTGTTACTTAAAAAAAAAGACTAATTACAGTAGACAGGAAGAAATATTTTTCTCAGACGATACACAACTATTTACCTTTTAAGCTTCGTGTTGCAGTTGACTTCAAAACTGGAATGGAAGCACCACCACCATAGCCAGCACCACCAGCAGGGCTGAGAAGAGAGGCCGTCTCCTGACATGAGGATTCTGGTTTAACACTACCTAGTGTGTGAGTGCTTCCAGGCAAAATGTGCATCCTTTTCTGGCTTCCTGAAACTTTGAATCCTTGAAATGTTCTGCCCGCTGAGAGGGACATTGCAGACTGTGAAGATTGTATTGATGCACTTTTTGGAGCTGCTGCTGACCCAGCCTGGGATACATTCCTTGCTTTGGCTGATGCAGCCTCAGACTCTGAATCACCATTAGCAGTCTTTGCATCTTCTTTGCTTTTTGAAGGCAGTGAAACATGACTTACACCAAGTCTCCTCGGTTCTCTCTCATAGACAGCATTTTTGTGAAGCTGAAAATCAGCTTGAAGTTTGTGCTGCTGTTGAGGGTCGAAACTTTTATCTTTTGAAAGTCCTAAAAGCTGTTTAAATGATTTCATTGAGCTGTTTACCTTTGAGTCCTTTTCTGGAGTGTTCTCCGACTCTAATTTTGCTTTGCATGTCTTATCATCAATCAGACAGTCTGAGTTTTGGGCAATATGTATACCATTAATGAAATTTTCTTCAACTGTGGCAGGAAGTTGTAACTCAAGACCTTCCGCTTTAGGCGTTTCTGCAACTCTTTTGAACTTGTGACTTTCAGGCTCAAATAAATCTCTGGACTGCATTTCAGACCACCCTTCCTCTAGCAGCAACGGGTTGGATGCTGAATCCTCCTTTTGAAACACATCTTCAGAAACTGGATAAAATGTCTTTGAAGAACTTTGTGGTATTGATTTCTCTGCACTGACATCAGTTATATTAACTACAGGGACATCTGCAACTGCTTGTTTAATTGCATCATGTTGAACATCTGCCTTCTGTCTGGATTTACTTTCAAACATAGCGCGTATTTGAGCGAAAGGGACAATAGGTATGGGCATCAATGACTTTGACTTTTCCTTCTCACGCAACTTTTCACTAGGCAGCTTTACAGAGTGAGCAGACGATTTCTTATCTGTGGCAGCAGATGATGTCAAAGATCTAGGGGAGCGTAAAGGATATGCAGAACTTGGTGGCAAAACACGTGTTTTTATTACAATATTTGGGGGTGGCGGAGCTGTTGAAGCACATGGAGAAGAGATGAGGCTTGGTGAAAAGGAAAAAGAGTTCACCGTAGAGTTAGAGCCATATTTCAGCAAACAACTGCTACTCTTGGACAGAGATGACTGTTTGAACCAATCTGGGACATTCAGCTTCTGCAGAGACTTAGAAACACGAAGTTCATGTACTGAAGGTAAACGCATCAAGTTTGTTCTGTTTTCTGCATCAACCTCATCAATATTTGTCTCAAGTGTGCAAAGACTCTTTGACTTTTTGTACTGATGGTGAGCAAATCTTCCCTTTCCCACCTTTTTGGATGAGGAAGTTGGCATTCCTTCATTTCTAGTCAACAAGCTGTCAGACTGCAGATTTGACATGCTGGCTGATCTTTCAAGAGGCTGCTGCTGAAACAAGCAAGCATTTACATCATGATTAGTTTTGAAAAATGATGTGCAGTCTGAAGTGTCACATGCACTAATGTCTGTGTAGACCAAGGATGGCAAAGAAACACACTTGAATAACTCATCTGGGACAGGCAACTGTATATTTTCTATTGACATTGTTTTATTCAAAAGGTCTCTGCGGCCCTGTGGTGAAAAAATACAATTTTCATGAAGATGGTGAATAGGACGTTGCTTCGAGGACATCTCTGATTGTCTGGAGTAGTTGATTAAATTCTGCAATTTCTCAAACTGATCTTGACTGCTACGGTTAAGTGATGCTTTGTATGATCGGTTAGGTGATTTGTATAACCTTTCTCTATGCTCTTGCCTTGGCAATTTGTGAAGCTCAAACTGCTTCTGAACTGGATCCGTGCTACACGAATTATTCAGATTTTCTGCACTGAGGAATTTTTTTCTTGATGCCATTATTTTCACTTTAGTGGGTGTAAGCAAGTTGTCTGGAATGGTAAAGTGACCAACAAATGATCTCAAGGGAAGGTTTTGCTGCATTACTGACAAGAAAGATTTCTGGTTAGCATGTTTACGCCGTATTTCTTTTAAGCTGCGTGGTCTCTTTTCACCATCTCTATGCTTAAGAACACACTCCTGCAGGTCTTCCACATATTTTTCTTCAGAACTTTCATTTTCACTTTCGTTTTCATCTTGTGCTTCCTCGTCACTCTCATCAAGGGAGATTCTGTCTTCTTCTTCATTCGGAATTCTGTGTTTATTCTCATCAGATTCAAATGAAATTTTGTCATAAGCAGAAGCATTCTCATAATCCACTTGCATTGTCATTTCTGATTCAGCTCTCTGTATTGGATTCTTTTCAGAATCAAGGATGCATTGTACTTCTGGGCCTTCTTGAAGAACAGCCCCCTGATTTTCAACCACATAATGTTCAGAAACTGGTTGGGACACATCTAACTCCACCTGTTTGCTTTCATCTACTGTAAGTGGAACATGGCTAACTGAAGTGCACTCTGCTGTTAAAGTCTCACAACATTTTACAGGCTGATAATGCACAATGTTGCCATCCTGAAGATAAGCACATTTATCCCTTGTATCCATCACAAGCAATCCATCACCAATGAATGAAGAGTCAAGGACCTTGTCACTTTTCTCTTTTAGGTGTAAAATGTCCTGTATACTGTTGTCCTCTTCATTTGCTAAGCTACTTTCTGAACTGGTATCAGATGCACAGCTGTCTTTCATTTGAAATTCTGTGTCAGGTGTTTGATTTCGTTCAGATGATGATACCAAATGTTCTGGAAAGTGAAAAACACTGGAACCCAGTGGCGTTGTCAAATTCCCACTTAACAAAGGACATGGGCCTTGGAGTGCTGAACTGCATGCTGAGTCTTTAAAAGAATCAGACTGTGACAGTTCTCTCACAAAAGCTGAGTACCCATCATTTTCAAGTGACCACTCATGCACTTCTTCAAGACCTTCACTAGTTAATGGTATTGCATTTATGAAGGTTTCAAAATCTGGAAAAATTGGCTTGTGCACTAGAAATGCTCTCCGTTCATTTCTTGATAGTTCTGATTCACAGTACAAAAAGGTGAATCCACAAGGTGTTTCCTCTAAACCTGTCGAGATTCCTGCATCCTTATATACATGTGCTCTGTTTGATTCAGCGCAACTGTCTCTAACACGGAAATCTGAGACGTGGTCACTGATTACATCACTATTGTGTTCAATATTCATACCTTTGGTTTTTATCACCGAACATGGTGATACATCAGACTTAAAAGCACAACCTTCTTGTGATAAATCTGAAATTTGAACTACACCGCTTTTTCCACCAGCACTAACTGTTTCCTCTGGCGGCAAAATGTGGTCAGAACTAGTAATGCTGTACTGTTCAGCTCCTGGATTTAATGATCGTGCCTCTTGCTTATTAAAAGTACCATCACACATAAATTTTTCACTGTGTCCACATGGCTTTTCCAACACAAGGCCATGTTTTGTAACAGTAATCTTATCACCATGACTATGTCCACTTGGCTCCTCAATTTTTTGTGAATGTGTCACACTCAATGGAACTCTACCTGATAACAAACTTCTACTGTCAAAAGGAGCATCTAGTTGCTGGGGCGATGTTGTCTGCTTCATACTGCATATTCCTTCCTGGCTAGCAAAGGTCTGTGGGGAAGAATCCGACTTCAAAGTATGTGATAATAAAACCTGATTCTTCCCATTCTCTCTGTCATTTCCTCCAACTAAAATGTCTCTGTTCTTTTCAGGATCAGATGCAAGCAATGTGTCCGTGATAGAAGAATGATTTTGAAAACACTCTGATGACCAGATGGTGTGGCTATCCCTCTCAGTTTCTGCAGGCCCCTTTGGTGGGATGTTCAGTGTATACTGAGAGTACATATTGTCCACAGTGTCACAGAAGACATCATGTGATGGCACATTCAACTTGGAATCCCTAGTGACCTCTGGTTCAGATGACTCTGTGTTATTATTAATAAAAATAGCTTGTGGCTTACACTTTAACTCTGGTGGCTTGTAAGACACTTCTTCCTCCACAAATGATCTTTGGGATTCACTTTCATCACTTGCACTAAAAATATCATCAGAATCCTCTTCTAAAATTGGCTCCAGCAATGTACAAGCATAAGAATCATCATCTGAATCAGTTTCCTGAAACTGTGTGGTAGGTTCAGTGGTGTTGCTACAATACATTGAGCGCTTATCTGTCAGAACTGCAGAGTGAGTTTTTTGGTCATATCTGTTGCTAGTCTCAGTACCTCGGTTTTTGCCACAGAATTCCACATGCTCTGAATACTGATCGCATTCTATACTGTATCGTTCCCAATCAGTATCATTGTCAACATCGATCATTGAAGTCATGCCTTGTCTGCTTTCAAAACTAACTATTTCATTTCTTATCAAAACTTGCTGCTTTGAGCTTTCATTTCTTGAAGAAATTTCTGGATCTGTTGACAAGTTTTTAGCAGTGGTCTCTTCTCTTGTGCGTTCAACTTCAGACTTAACTTCTGGTGGCCATTGTGTAGTTTCCACAAAAGGACCTTTATGACAATCCTGATCATTCATGTCGTCTAACAGACGCCAGGAAAACATTATAGTAATTATTGCTGCAATTGCTGCTGTCAAGAATCTTTCAAAAGCCCCGTCTCCCGATAAACTGGAGGTACCCGAATTTCCCTTTGGTACCCAACCATCCATGGTGACGTTTCACACTCGAGTGGTGAAATCAGTTCACAGCCGCAAAGTGCGAACTAATTTACGTGTTTACAGCGACAGTTCCTCTAAACCAGACATGCCGAAGATAGCGAAGACGTCTGCTCA
Organism: Lanistes nyassanus; assembly: GCA_004794575.1. Taxonomy (NCBI): domain Eukaryota; kingdom Metazoa; phylum Mollusca; class Gastropoda; order Architaenioglossa; family Ampullariidae; genus Lanistes; species Lanistes nyassanus. The sequence goes on along the minus strand of SMGT01003783.1, from coordinate 16,817 downwards.
CGCCAGTCCCGTCACGGTGATCGTAGAAACAATCAAGGAGGCACAGCTGACAGTGTGTACCAAACACTAACAGCAGGTTGCGTGAAAACGTCTTTACTCGCTTTTGTCACTTTATCTGCTGTTAGAGACTTTACACTTTTTTTTAATGTGAGGTGAGCGATTCCAGGCAGGGAAGTCAGTTCCGGGGGAACAGGTGTGAGATGATGTGGCGTACGCAATAGTCATCGAAAACCGATACACACACAAGCACAGAATAATCTCCATGTTTCAAAATAATAATGTGGATGGCTAAATATATCCATGGTGAGCACAAGTCTCAGGAAGTGATAATGACGCCGTCACAGAAGTACCACATAATACACCTATCAGAGAATGGCATACATTCCTCGTCTCTGTCGTCTCCAACAGGTAAACATTCCACAAGGTCAGTGAACCAATCAACAGCGTTCTATTTGTCACATGCTCGAGCAATGGCACGCCACGGTGGGCGCGCCTTTCTGATCCCCGACGTACTATCCAAATCGTCGCTCTCTCGAGAGCTGTCTGCATACTCAATCAGACAGGTGTGTCTACCTTATATTCGTGATATTGTCTTCGCCTGCTTGACAAACTGTGACCACTACAAATTAATTGGAGTCTGCAGTGGAAACTGGGAGCGTTCCTGACAGCCGACCTATACCTATACTTTATACCTACGGTATTAAGGCTACCATGTAGACCGCGTCAATATTTCAGGCGTGTCTCGCCTACATCTGCTGGGTGGGCCTGTAGTCATTAACGTACGAGTTGCGGTGACTTCTGTCTTCCAACTAATGCCCACGATCAGCTGGATTTATGAGTTTTCATTCGGCTTTTGGTACCCAGTCATTCAGCGGAAAGCTCGAAGTTCTACGTTCAGTAACTGATCGATGTAAGTCCTTTTTTTTTGGGGGGGGGGGGGGGGAGGGGGAGATAGAACACATTGTATCCTTGAAGAGCAACATCATAAACAATGCGGCTGTCGGTGCAGCATTTAACGATTGTGGAAACCATATATTAGGAACTCTGCCCCAAACATATTTGTAAATAAGCTGAATGTAAACATCGAACGCCTGATTCTAAGCCGTTGAGTTCATCCTCATTATTAGATGTTGCATCTAACGCAGATTCTGGCGGTTAGTGGTTGCTGTGCAGTGAATGGAACCCAATTCAAACTGACTGGATTTTAATTTAGAATGTCTGTGACAGATTACATGATACCTGCAGTTGAAACAATAAACAAGAGTTGAATAACGGTGACAAGACACATTCGCCTGTTTGTGTTTGTAGAATCTGCCAGTCTGAGGGTTACTGTGCTCAGTTTACTTTTGGGTATTGCCAGTTTGTGTGTGTGTGTGTGTTGTGAGGGAGGGGGGAGCAAGAGTATGACTGAAAGGGACACATGCAACTGCCCCCCCCCCCCACCTCAGCCCACCACTAAAATCCGGTAATAACTAGTGAATGCATCTCACTGATGATGATTTAAGAGGTTATGAATCTGATGTTTGGCAAAGTATTTGTTGGTAACATTTTAGCATCTATACAGTAGAAATTAGATACCTTTTTGGTACTTGCTGTTTGTGCTCTACTCAGCACTGCTGTTGTGTGAACCTTTTTGTTGATATTTTTACAAGAGCTGGTGTATTTGTGTTTCTGTGCTACTGCGTTTTGATTCTGAATTTTTTGTCCCTCATAATAACGAAAGGAAAATGCCAAACCACATAAAAACAGAAGCAGAAATCTGTACATGACAAGTATCTCTTGAACAGTATCTCTTTTCAACAGCAATTTGTTGTAGAAATATCTTTAAGCCATCATGAATGCAAAATTCATGCTTTTGTACTTAATACATTTCTGTTTGTAGGCATGTGATATTTCACTGTTTTACATCAGAAGCAAGTTTTCATTCATACCTATCTGTTGAATAACTAACTTGAAATTAACATATATTTTTCTATTTTGTATTTGTGAGCCATTCTAGATCCATAAATGTAAAAAAATGTCTGCTAGAAGTGCATATTCTAGTTTTCCTTTGGTGGTCACATGATATCCAATCCAATCAATCTTCTGCTGCAATGGAGTCTGGTTATGATGAGATATGATACAACAAGTAGTTGGCTATCACATGAAATTTTACTTCTCAACCCACATTCTTCTTTTTGTCAATATTTACTGATTTAGCAAAACTGGAACTGAGCCAAGCTAAATTAAATGACAGATGACAGAACACCAACAGTTATGGGGCATTACCCCTTTGTCAGGATGACACAAACGCAAAAAGATAGAGACAAGGCAGATAAAAGCAGAAACAGTTGAAGGTAAAGACAAAAAAAAAACAACAAAAAAACAAACCAGCACTTAGCTGGGTGAAGCAGAGAGAAGTAGATAGTCCAGCGTGGGGTAAAATCTGGCATGGGGTGAAACTGCGGGGAAAGGGGAGACTGACATTAAAAATTGGCTAGCAAGGGAAGTCATTTATACAGCCAATCAGATAGCGACCAGCCTCTGCTGTCATGGCCAATCGTACTGTGGGTAGTGCGGAGGATGAATGGGGGGGAGGGGGGAGCATACCCTACTCGTAGCTCCTCAGACTTCGCATATTATGCACACAGATTTCAGTGAACAATCTGAAAGAATGGTAAACTTCTTCCTGGCCCGCAACCACCCTCCAGATCTTTTGCATTCTGCAAAGCAAAAAGCTGCTGCCACACCACTAAAACTTATTCTCCAAACCATCCATAACCCTAGTCACACAGAACCTCAACCCATTGCTGTTTTGAACCACCACCCTCACAAACTGCCTGTACATAGACTCCAACTTCCAACTGGCACACACTATCCAGATCTGAACCACAGCTCTTCAGCAAACTCCCTCTCTTAGCATCTTCGTGGGATAAGAACCTATGAGACCTGTTGGTACAGTCCTAACTCAACACCTCCACCCCCTCCCCCTCATGCACTGCTCTTTGCTGCCCTACTTGCCCTTATCTTAACACCACCACTAAACTTCACACACCTAAAACCACTTTCAGCATCAAGCGCCACTTCACTTGCACAAACAAAAACATGGTCTACACCATTTCACATACTATTTGCCCTACTCTGCTTTACATTGGTGAGACAGAATGCACACTAAACTCATTTCAAAGAACATTTAGCTGACACTAAGCACAACAGATGTGGGCCAGTCACACAACATTTCAACACACACCTCCACACAATGGACTATGAGGGTTTGTGCCATGTGGCAGATGAATGGTGACTGCACGGACCACAAGAATATGGAGTCCTTCATCTCCCATTTGGCATTATGGCGCTCACAGGAATGAACCCAAAACACTTATCCCCTTCCCCCCTCCCCCCCCACACACATGCATATTTGGCTTTCTGTCCCTTAACCACCTACTTTCACCTTCTTTCAATCCTCTGTTCGTCAATCCCTCTCCTTTTTACCTGTATCCCCACTTTCCTTTAGTAAATGACTCCCTCTGTAACTAACCTCTGTCAACACACACACACACTCTCTCTCTCTCTCCCTCTCCTCCCCCACTACCCGCCATGCATTTGGCCTTGACTGCAGAGGCTGGCTGTACGTATGACTTCCTTTGCTAGCCACATTTTACCTTACACCAGAAGGAAAACCAGACAGACACACACACAGGCAATGTGGCTTGTAAATAAATCTCATTTTGCCTTTCATCACCATGTCTTGAGCAGTAATGTTGAGAGAACAAGAGAGTGAATTATATAGCCACCACACCATCACATATCAAACTGTCCGGATCTGGTGGCTTTGTTAAAGTTTCATTGGGAAAGACAGATGACATCACTAACTTATCAAAAACTTTGGAACAAGAAATGTGAAGGAACATTGACTACTACCATTAACTGTAGGAATCCAGAGGACCTTTCTAGATGGCATGATACCCTGATATCAATGAGATGCACATACACTAGTAACTTCCAAAACAAAAGTTAGAGCATAATGATTTGAATGTAATACATTTATGATCAAATTCTTTTTACATGGCAGAACTTTTTAATCAATTCAGTAGCACTTGTTCTGCCATTATTAATTTTGGAGAAGTTTTAAGCTGATCAAAAAAAGGCTGTAAAGACTTGTTTAATAATGTTCTGCTTTATGGCATGTGTCAAATCATAGAATAATGACAACCATAAACATGCTATCAGCAGTGGCCGATCCTGAGGAAGGGGTAATGGGGTGAACTTGTCTTTCTTTTGGGGGAGGGGGGCACTTCTTGCAGTCTTGAAGCATGAAGCAATCGCAAATCAGAATTCAAACCTGCATTTTATAATAATTTACTAGTTATAAGGTATCAGAGGAAAGATGCTTCAAGCTGCCTCAATCGGACGGTAACAATGGACCAGGTAGAGAAAATGTCCTTTACCAGGCAGTCAGCAAGGGCTTGGTGTCCCTACCCCTCAACTGGCATTCCGCTTTAACGGCCAGCCTTGAGGAGTTGTGCCTTTGGATTTATGTTGGATTTTACATCTGGTACATATCAGGGTTTGTGAGACAGGTGGGCATAAGGGTGGATGAGGAGACAGACTAAACAGGTTTTCTGTCCATGGGCTTAATTTCAATTAGTAATCCAGCTTTTTAAATTGTGACTTGTGTGCACTTCAGTGGGACATGATGGAAATTTACTGACACAAACAGTGGGATGTCCTGAACATACTCACTTCCTCAAGAATCCACGTGCATGCATTGATTTGCCATCGATCCAAACAGCTGCTATGAATTGATCCATTAATTAATGGGAGATAACCATCAACCAGAGATATTTTAAACTCTAATGGCCTCCCTTGATGATGTAGCAAAAAGAGTTACTAATGTAAACATACATCATTGCAGACATGAATGCAAGCAAAGATTAGATCCATAGTGTCCCTACACCCATGTAAACATACATCATAGCAGACATGAATGCAAGCAAAGATTAGATCCATAGTGTCCCTACACCCATGTAAACATACATCATGGCAGACGTGAATGCAAGTGTGTCAGCTACAAATGAAGGTATGTTCTAAATTTCACATCTTATGATTCATTTTGTAATTCAGATAAATACTTTAGTACAGCATTTTTTTTTATTTAGTACCATATTTAGTATCTTTTTCAGCCAACATAACCTTCTACCAATAGACCTGTAAACTGGCTCTCAGTGCATATTGTACCAACAGTGCCATGTAGAAAGTCAGAAAACACATGCTAGGATTTTACTGATGACAGCCAGAGTAATGAAAATATATTTGCATATTTAATTTTGCAAATCTTTTGATTGCTGAAATTAAATTTGCTGTCTTAGCAGCCATGGTTTGTGTAATTTGACCTAATAACAGACCTACAAGACCTTAATCAATCTGCTGAAACCCCAGGATACTGTGTAAGCACATTAGCAACCCACTCTAATCTACACTATAAATCCCCAATTTCTTTGATGACTCTTGGGTGCTTTAGCTGTGATGGTTTCTTCAGCATGCAAAGTTGTTTCAACCTACCTGAGTTTTCCAGTCAGAAGCTTTTTGTTTTTGACCATGCTCTCAGTGAAAGTTGGAAGATCAGACTGTTGTTGTCAAACTGGATGTTTTGAAATGTACTTCTACTAGACACCTAGTCAGTGTGAAAAACAGCCAGTTCCTGTTATCACTTTTCATGAACTTCATCATAGGGTTCTTCAACAGAACGTGCAACCCTGTGGAAAGAAAAGACCAGAGGACTCGTCTGATTACAAACACCTCCTTTCGGTAGAGCATGCAGGCCTGTGGACAGGAAAAAATCCCAGAAATTTTCATCTGGTTACAAATGCCTTCCTTAGCAGAACATGCAGCTCTGTGAAAAGAAGAGACTGGACATTGTGATCTAGTTACAAATGCCTGTCTTCAGTACAATGTGCAGCCTTGTGGAAAGAAAAGACATCAGAAGACTGTCATTTGGTTACAAACACCTCCTATATCAGCTACATTCTTACATTCACCACAACAGCATGTGTATATATTTACATGTATCTGTGCTTTCCTATGCCTTTCAGGTCTTCCCCATCTTTTCCTAGTTTTCAGCATTGCTCTTTGTCTGCCTTTGAAGTATACATATCTGTTTTGGCATTTAGAGCAATCCATGTCACAGAAGACTGACACTCTTTGAGGGATGTTAAGGTCCTTGATAGGTTACAGTCTATCATATACTACACTAGGTAAGGTTCTTGCCTTTCTTACCTCACCCCGCATCCCACTAAGTTCAGCAAAGAGACTTACCTTGGGACTTTTTAAGTGCCTTTGGATTTTTACTTTCAACTGCAGAGTCTGGATTTTTTTAAACCAGACAAGAACAAACATCCATGTTTAGAGTCGAGACAATTTACATAATGAAGATGGAATACAGAAAAGACCAGTCTTCAAAACACTGATAAAGTATTTCAAATTTTTGTGATGGGTAGCATGCAAACGTAGAAAAAAATTACCCATCACTTCAGAATGCCTCAACTGTTAGACATAAAACTATTTAAAAATGTAAGAGAGCAAAATAAGATAGATTACATACAGTTAAACAACCCTACAAGAGAGGTAAGTGATAATTGTAACAATGTCAAAAATACCTGACTGCTTTGGATATTTGTTGATTCAATCCTGTTGCCTTCATTAGGCATGAATGTGCTGCAAATTGTGTCCTGACTATGGTAGTATGGTTAGGCCTTTGTGAAATGATCTTTTGTGGTGATTAACAAAACGTCTGTTACAAATGGAATCTTGCCCAAAGTTTTATTCATACTCTATGGTGAAGATCATTTCAGACTGCAACTAGCTTGACATGATACTAAAGTGATCTTTGCTGTGGCCAGAGAAAATATAAAAAACAACTTTGACAAGCTTTGTTCTCACAGGTCCCATCAATTTAGAACTAGAAGACTAGGAGAGATACTCAAAATTTAATTAATAATATTGAATAAATTGTAGCAGTACATTCATGACCCTTTTGGTGACCCCTTGCTATGCAAAGAGTTTACAAACCATGCACTTACTGCCCCTGTTGTGCTTGTCTTTGTTGTAACAGGATCGAGCGGTAGCGGGTTTGTTACTATCGCAGTTGTGGCAATGGCTCTGTCATCCTTCCACTCTGGACACAGCAACAAGGCGTCTTTGCTCCTACATGCAAACTTTAATTCTTATCCACGTCGCTGTGCGAACACAGGACGGACTTTCTAGCGATGCCGCATGTACAGGCGACTCAAGACTAAAATCCTTGCTGGCTGGCTGGGCGGGCGCCTGGGTGTTATGTAACCACCACCCGGCTACATTGTTATCATGTAACCCAATGGAATAGAGAGCCACATACAATGACAGTGAAATGTGAAACAGCTAGTACTGTGAAAGTGTGGGTGGTGTAAAATTTGCAAGAATTGTGTGTATGTCACTTTGTGCAAGGATGGGAGAAAAGGAAGTGCTAGCTGAGAAGACGCTGGTAGGATATTTGAGAGAGATGGTGCTTCCATCTCGCATTGATTTCGCACTACTGGTGGAGTGCAATTACTAGGATGAGCACTGAAATATCCACAAGAATGATAGCTGCAGTAAGATGGCTAATCCTGACAGGACTTTAAAGAATGGCCATGGAGTCTGTACTATGCTTTAACTCCAGTCTGGGAAAAGAAAATAAAGCCAGTTTTTAATGGTTGTGAACCAGTAGTTCAAACTTTGGACATAGTCTTTGATCTGCTATTACTGAAATTGAAGTAGCTTCAAAAGTTTCGAACTGGATGAACAAAGCATTTAATTTTGTTAAATACTGATTAAGTTTTGTAAATTCACAAATAAACTAGGCATTCCAATCCAGGAATTGCTAATGTAACCGAAATAAAACCACAACTATTTTGATACAAGCTCAAACGTAAAATGTGACGGGCAGACAATTGAAGGGCAGAACTCAGCTCCAAATTAACTCAATAATGATATTTTGTTCATTTGAAGATGTCGATCCTATTTTGACCTAGTGGGACATGATGCTTTAACATATATTTACTTACAAACATTAAGTCATCGCACCTGGGTTTCTCTAGCGGTGTAGCTGAACGTGGAAGCGAAAAAGAAGAAGCGAAGTCACTGCAGAGTGAGATTCTATCACTATTTGCTCTGTTGCAACACATTTCGAGTTAAACTATCGACCTGTTCACATTTATAACTTAAATAGACATGCAGTTAGCAGCATTTTACCCTGATTTGGGGGCCAAGGATGATTGCGTCTGGTCCATAGAACACCACGGAGACTTGGCACCGAAACAAGCTGCTGGCTGTGCGATGGATATAGGTATATACTGCATCCCCTCGGCGGAAGACAAGTCACGTGATCACATTCCGGTTCCAGCTCAGGATGCTGATCTACCATTTGCTTTTTCCCTAGTGTTGGCATGTACATGCCACAGCGTCGTACATGCAGCGAAGACTACAAACTGCAAACGTCCTCGTTTATTTTTCTCCATATTGTACATCGATCGGTAATACACATCCTCTTTGAAATAAATCATTGCTGATTTCTGCTTTTTCAAAGGGGGCAACCAAGTACACCTATAGCAGCATTGGTCACAAGCAATTGAACTTCGTCTATGACAATTCTTTTGTAAATCTTACGCAGGGAGATGGGCGTTGGGATGAGTCGACGCTAGAAACATATATACCTCTCGCTAGGCTATGGTTGGGCTGGATGGGGGTTCCTACTTTCTGTTTAATTATTAGTGTTGGTACACCTGAAATACACAGGACGAACGGGACAACAGCAACTGCTTTCTAAGCTGACGAGTAGATACAGTTAATTTGTGCAATCCAAGGGCAAGCTTGCATATTAGCATTATCTCCTGATCATACGTAAGGTGCCCATAAACAGCAGGGCGAACGGGTTGTTGTGCTACCTTGACTCTTAAATATGATCGGAAGGGCAATACGAAAGCTCATAACCCAACCCAAGTCATGACGGAAGACAAAATAACAAAATAATTGGGGGGGGGGAGAGCTATAATTAAATGCAGTTGCTACACAGATTATTTTTGCTCTTGATTTGACCAGCAAGAAAGCTTTTCTCTCTCTCTCTCTTTCACTCACACCGCCTCGGTGGTCTAGTGGTTAAGGCGTCTGCTTCCGTGGCGGGAGATGAGTGGTTCGCATCCCAGCCAAGTCTAAGACTTAAATTGGCAATCTAGTAGCTGCCCTACCAGACGCATGGCACTACAGGGAACAGTACTAGGACTGGTTGGCCCGGTGTCAGTATAATGTAACTGGGTATGGTGGGACTGAGGCCCGTGTTGTGACATCAGTCCCACGTGTGGCAGCACGTAAACTTTGTCTAAGCAACACCGTCCTGATATGCACATAGTTTGCCGCTGGACGTTAAGCAACAAATACCCCCCCCTCTCTCTCTTTCTCATTATGTACTATTATCTGCTGTCTGCTAGAGACGTTCGTACTATCAAGGGGTCGGGCAGATCGAATCTTGTGTTCAGTATGCATATTTCTTCCATTTGTTTAATTTCACATTGCATGTTATAACACTCATCTGAGGACAAACACACACATATGCGACAGAAACAAGAGAGAGGATATGACGGAAGGAAAGAACAGCGAAAGGAAGGAAAATTTCTGTCGGTCACTATATAAGATACATGTAATGGTTTTGGAGTTCACATACAATTATATATGGATATTTACATTTCTCTGAGTCACTAGATACACATAATGGTACTGTCCACATTCCCCTATACACAGAGATCTGTACACGTGTCACGCCTACGCCTTGTGGATTTCCTATATGTGTTGGAATGTTGCCATTCATTCACTGCTTCGGTAGCCGGTAGGAACATGTTACATCTTGCCCGCAAGCAAATTACACCAGCCTGGTTAAACTAAATCTACACGTTTACCCAGAGTTAAACAAAATCCACCCACATACACCTGGGCAATAAACAATAAAAACATTTCTTTATTAAAAGACGATCAACACGAATACGTGCGTACATGACCTGTGTTTCGTTTTTCCCGCCACTTCGATCTATAACCATGACTACCCGCTGATGGACTCTCGGTCAACACTTTGCCAATACGCATGCGCTTTCGTCAAAACATGGCTCGAACGCTTGATTGTTTCTGTGTTGGGGACAAACTGCACATTTTGTTGAATTTACGAAGGCAACGACTTGTTGAATAAGGCTCATTATAGGAATCGTCGTCAAGTATATTATCGTAACACGCATTTCCAAGTCTACGAGCGATCAGATCACATTCTCTTATCCGCACGACCAGCGGAATTTGTTTCTCGATCGGTTATTCTAATTGCGATCACTAATCGATGATGTTATGATGCGAAGGTTACACATTCTGCCTGCCTTTTTTTCTTTCAAATTTAGCAGTGTAAAGCGAGTTCCTAATTAGGTTTACGACAATTAAACTAGAAGCCGCTTCTTATGGTTGCAACCTATAGCTATAACCGTGTGGTTATCGTCGGTAGAAGCTGTAGGTGAATAGTCCAAAACCCACGGTTGGCCTTTTTATGTAAAAGCAGCCGCTGCCTTGGTAATGTTTCGCCCGGGAGGCATTCTGCGGATATGTAATTTCATTTTGAATCCAAAGACTATAGATCCAGTCTTTGGTTGAATCTATCTTAGTCTCCAGATAAGGCATTTTCAAGAAAAAACTTTTGAACAAATTCAGATGTCGCCACGTCACTGTTACCGCCAACAGTACACAAATGCAGTTCGAGTACAGTACACTCCCGGGCAAAACACTGCCAGTACGCATGCGTCAACCACTTTTAATCCTTGGTGGTGTGTACGGTGCTGTATGCACCGTGATGCAGTCGATTACTATTATATACGAATTAAAGCATGTGACGTGTGCGTAACTGGTGCGAGATAAAATGAATCAAACGTTCTTTTTACAAATCCAGTACTTCACTTAAGCACCGTATAAGACCACCGTGTTGTAAACTAGCATTGTCCAACCAACACATAGTTTTATTACGTGCACGTGACCTGGCTTTAAATAGTGGGAAAGCGTGGGTTCACGTTAGACATGCCAGAAACTTCTACCTCAGTGGATCTAAGCTTTATGGTTCCGTAGAAGATTGACTGGGCTTTCATGTTAGACTGCATGCAGTTGCAACAAAAAAAAACAAAAACAACAAAGACAGAGCTGCTAGAGCTATGTGTTCTCGTTTAGTTAAATGCTACTACCAACCGACATACAGATCGAGTTATTTGATAAAATTATAACACCTATACTTCTATATGGTTACGAAGTCTGGAGGTATAATACTTGCGACATCCAAAAAATTGCAACTGAATTAAGTCGAAGAACTACGTTTCTATAAACTTGCATTTAAATTGAAGAAAAGTTCACCAAACTTAATGATCCTAGGGAAGTTAATTAAACAGATTTCCTCTGGTTGTCCTTGCTAAACGAAGGATCGAATGCTTTAATTGCTGCCAGTCCCAACCATGATGGACTAATCAGCCCGGCAAAGTTCTCTAGCACAGCACAAGCTTACATATAAACTATGCCAGCTCAGCAGGATATGCAATCTAGTTATATAACCACAGTGAGGGGAAACTCTAAATAAATTAGGACTATGTGGATTTGAATTCATTTTGACTGCATGGTTTAAACAAAAGCGAAAAGATGCCTTTTTGATCACTTTATACGTGGTTCTCTGAAATAAGATTCCTTCTCTTGCGAGATTTATATAACAATGCTACCCTATGACCAATGAGTCTCACTATTTAAATTTAGGAAATTAAACAATAATATTCCTGTGCACTTGAAACGATACCTGATCGTCTGTGCACTTGGCAACATTTATGGGACGAGCATCACTACCTACTTATCTGTGATTTCTTTAAAACTGAAAGGTGTAAACTGCTACCGGGATATTATTGGAAGAAACCAAATACATCTCAATACAAATTACTTTTTGACAAACGTGTTTGGACTCGACATTGAAACCTTTTGCATAATCCAGACCAGTTCGAATGAATTAATGCACACTCTTCACATGAGGAAACCCGCATGGATAGATGAGTTATTTCATGTGTCTCTGAACATATTTCCTGATAAATATTATTAGGAATGTTTAAGAATGTATGTTTCGGTTGTTTTACAGAAACGCGTTCATATTCACTGTGACACCTTCCTTGACCTCGTCCTTGACTGTCTGTCCTTCCATAATTATCTGGGTCAACCAATCGGATTGAAGCAATGACTGGGACTTGGGGTGCAGGCAGGGCTAGCGTTTGTATAGCAGCCAGTCAGCGTGCTCTATGTCCATAAGTCTATGCTGATCAAGTCGCCGGGAAATTCCACAGCCTGTGAGCGCTATATTTAGTCTAAAAAGTTAATACATCCATAATCTGTGGAAAGCCTTGGCATTTCACAATTCATGCAAAAAGTTGCAGTGATCCTTCCCCCCATCCACCCCCCTTATAGAAATTCGCGACAAATTATTTTATGATAGGCTGCTGAGACTGGAATGTCCTTGACCCTGTAACGTATGACTGTGTCTAGCACTCGGATTACACGACAGTTAATAACAATGTAATTTTGTTGCACTTGTGCTTGAAACATCTTGTTCAATAAACATTCTCTATCAGAATCATTATATTTAAACATTCTTGTTAGAAGCTTGAAGCTGATTACGAGATCGTACTTCAGTCGTCTGCTTCACCAGTCGGAAATCATGGCTGTTTCACACGGGTCGGTTAAAACTTACAATCGGGTACACATCAGGTACCATCTGAAGCCATCATATACAATCGGAGCTGAAGAACTCAAAATAGATAACAATCGAAACCGAATTCGAAATGCTGGGACTTTACAGCAAACAATGGCAGAAAAATAACTTCAAGCGATCACATTTTAGCCAAGAAAATCGATTCCGATCAATACCGATCAGGGAATCCCGATTGTATGTTCATACCGCTCTAGAAAATCGATGAAAATCAGACCACAGCGATCGAATAAAGCGAAAATAGGACCCAAATTAGACATGCTGGGACTCTGCACCATACACTGGCACAAAAAATACTTCCATCGATCACATCTTAGACGATCACTACCGATCAGCGACCCCCCGATTGTATGTTATGCTCCTACGGAAAATCGATATAATTTGGGCCCACGCCATCGAATAAAGTGACAATCGGACCCGAATTAGACATGCTAATACTCTGTAGCATGTGTTGCCTCACCAATTAAGTCTTCTGTGCCATCTTGCTACCTTTTCTAACAGTTGGACAGCCTAACACTACAGTGAAAACTACTGCATCATCAACCTGGGTGCTAGCTTTCGCACGTGTCTGCTGTGGACATGGTGAGATGTATGGCTTGGCTTGGCCAGATACTGACCACTGACCTACATTACTACTAGACTTCTGACTGGCCGCGCGCTGACGGAGAGTTCCTTCCCTTCTTCCGCCCAGATTGGGAGCGAGATAGATATCAACACTATGGCCACATAAGGAGTTTTTGCGAACTGCGCTTGTTCAAGCCAGAGGTGCAGGGGACTGACCTTCCACTCCATCCCCAAAGCTTCTACTTTTTGTGCAAGCTTTACGCAACGTGCTTGTTTCCATAGCAACCATGTCTCTCCATTGGTACTTTTACTATTTTACCTTTTCTCTCTCATTTCTACTGGATGAATTCATTGAATTGTGTAGATATAATTCAGATCAACAGAATTCAACCGATATTTTTTTTATCAAGAACGGGAATATAAGTTTATTCCACTATCATTAAGGACGCAGAAAATAATGATAGTCCATGGGCAGACCACATCTCTTCGTAAATAAAAAATTGGTCTTTGTGAAATAATAACTTTGTTGATTTTTTTGGTCCGCTTTTTGATATATATTCTATACGAATGACGTGTGAAAAATTACTTGCCAGATCTAAATTTCCTGCATAACCGGAGAGCTGGTAACTGCAAGCTGATCTGATGGTAGGCATAAAATATGTGGAAGTGGTTGTTACAGGATAGGCTGTAATGCATGGAATTCACCAGAAAGCAACAATTTACTTTTTAACACACATCAAATTACCTTTGAAATGTGCGTCCCTGTGTGTGTGCCTGTTTAAGTGCCTGTGTGTGTGCGCGTGTGCATGTGCGTGCCTGTGTGTAAACCTTGCCTTCACAACCAAGAACAGTGGCAACCTCTCCTCACCCGACGCCCCCCCCCCCACACACACACGTACAATATGAAACAGTCTACAGTCATAACAGTCAAGACTGCAAAATGCATTCAAGTGAGTGATGCATTGTTCAAAGGGAGAGAGAATACATGTCAATAATTACACCTCCCGTACCCCTACTATGTCAAGGAATGCTGACAGTTTCGATTGTATTTTCTTGTGAGCGATAAAATGACATATTGTAAACTGCACTCTGTGCAGATCACGGGAACTTGCAACTGAAGTACTGTCCATTACAGCTGAAGTTCGCTCAGGAGGGTGAGCGAAAGCTGAGTGAAGTTCGCTCAGGAGGGTGAGTGTAAAAAATCACTTATATTGTGAAGTGCACTCACTGCAGATCACGGAAACTTCTGAATTAAGTACAGTCCATAACAGCAGTTTCAGCGAACGCATTCATAGCATTGTGGCAACGTCGTGAACAAGAAACCTGGGGTAAAGAGTTCGAGACTCCTGTAGGGACTGTTTCATTTGTCTTCCTCTTCCCCCCA
>SMGT01003782.1:584359-621849 GCA_004794575.1 Lanistes nyassanus | reverse complement strand
TTTTCGTCGTTTTTGTGTCGTCCTGATGAAGGGGTAGTGCCCCGAAACATGTAGATTGATTGTCTTTGTCATGTCTTAGCTTGGTCCAGTTCCCTTGTTTTAAATTTAAGGAAATTTTTATTAATAATGTTTGGTTGGATGAAATTAGATCTGAGGAGATAAAGTAAGTGATGTGTGATAAAACTACGTTTGGTAGTTGAGATGGGAAAAACAATTTTCACATATAGTTCAGAGGTAAATAAATACAAATTTCTTAGCTAAATTTGAGTTTCTTTAGCAATACTTACCATGACCGAGAGTGCTAAATTCTCAAATTTGTGATCCTAACCTCACCTTTCAAACAAAACTTTTGTACAGAAACCCTGGTAATGTCCCTCCGCCCATGCGCACAGCCGTGCATCACTCCATGAGATCTACTCACTGGCCGATTCAAGTTGACCTTCTCAAGCCTGAAAAATGACCAGCAGGGAGGAGGGTGGGGCTATGATGGGTCATGGTAAGTATTGCTAGAGAAACTCAAATTTAGTTAAGAAATTTGTATTTTCTTTTCCCAATACTGTACCAGGACCCAGAGTGCTGACTAGCACAAAATGGAGGTGGGTGAAAAGAAAATAAAACTTACCAGGGTGAGGAGGAGGGAGCACCAGAGGTGCTGGGTAGCAACAGCAGCCTCCACCTCATAGCGACCATCCCCTCCAGAGGCAAAGAAGTCCCAAGGATTAAAAACATATGAACGGGTCCACCGACCTCCAACATGGTGCAGATAAGAGGTCCCCCAGTACAGTGGAGTGGGAGGCAGCAAGACAGGCAGGAAAAAAGGTTTCGACCAAAACCGAGGGAAATGGGTCACCCAGAAGTAAGTTTTTCACCCCGGACTCCGGTAAGAAGGACAAAGAAAATGGAGTAAACATGTTCTGTCCTCACATTCGAGGCAGACCTGGACTGGGCCCGCCAACTGGGAACCAGCATGGCCAGAAAAACCACCTTAAGAGTCTAATCATGCAGGGAAGCGTGAGTGAGCAGCTCCTACGGAGGCATGCGAAGTACGGCCAAAGTCCCAGGAGGGGAGCCGACGCAGGGCGTGGCCTTGGAACAGGGCAATGCCATGGATGACATCAGAGACAAGGGTGACATAGCAAAGCTCATAGACACCCAGTTGACAAAGGGTAGAGATGACGGCGAACTGTCTCACCCGCACAGCAGATACAGAAAAAAAGTTGGACCTTGTTGACTAGAAAGGCTAAGTGACTGGCCAGGTCCACCGCCTGAGGCTGGGAGGGATCCACCACCCTGGGCCAGCACCATCCTTTTGACTGAGCTGTGGAAGATCCAGAGACCCCACCCCCCAGCACCGCCAGGGAGGCGTGACGCGAATCCGATGGGGGAGGGGGGGGCTCCACTTTCCACAGTGTACGGGGAAGGAGACGCCTTGGGGGAAGGCCTAAGCTGCCAACCCTGCCCACAACAGGGAGGTGTCCACCACCCAGGTAGCTGGGGGGGTGTGGATCGGAAGGTGCTTGCACAACATGGTTGCAAAACAGATCTAGAGGTGGACGGGACCAGATGGGGAAGTACCAGCGGCCATTCAGTCTAGAGGACATAGTGCTGGCAGCTGAGCATGCCTGCTAGGACAATGGTGGAGCTGGCAATGTGAACTGCAGAGAGGAAGAGGCCACGAAGGTGAGCTAACAAACAGAGGGACAGGTCCGTGAGGACAGGTTGACTGAGTGCCACCTTAAAGATTCCAGGAGTCCACTATTCAAGTTTAGTCCAAGTGGAACTGGACGCGGCCCCAGACTGCCCACAACTGCCTGGCAGGGGAAGGGGAGATGGGCTGTATCCACCGATCATACGCTGTGGTGGAAGAAGGGGAAAACATGCTCATGGATCAGGAACCAGAGTATCCCGTTGCAGGGAGGGCTGGGATTAGTGCGAGGAAAATCCTGCCATGAAGGGGTGCGGGTGTGTGTGTGTGTGCGCATGTGTGGTGCCAATGACACCAGCATGTCCACCACCAGCCCCAGCTGCTTGACAGCTGGGGAAGGCAACCGATCTGCGGTGTGCAGGGGGGATTGCCAAGCACGTATCCAAAGCTAAGCACAGAAAAACAAAGGTCTGTGATGGGCATAGGTCCGCATTCAGAAGGTTGCCTGAAAACCCCGGAAGGTGCGCCTGGAACAGAGCCAGCTGTCTGTGCAGGAAGGACAGGAAAGCGTCTAGAAAAGGAACTGCCACAAGACCGAAACCAGGGGGAAGGACTATGCCTGCCAAAAGAAGCCCAGGTGGGCGAACCATGTGGGTAACCCATTGTGACAGAAGCGGACATAGTAACATGAGTGGTGGCTAGTCAATCAGCAGTGTGTGGGAACGCAGCATAGCGCTGAAAACTGCAGTAGGGTGGAAAATTTGTGTGAAAAGGACCAGGGCCTGAATCTTGCCATAGAACCCAGAGACCAGACTCAAGAACAGCACCTGCATGTGTCAGGGGGCCCTAGCAAACATGGAAGTTAAGCCATGAGAGTCACAGACTATTGGAGCAGTGTTCCAACAGGAATCACAGTCAGGGTGACCCGCCAGGCTGGAAGACCTTGCAGGAACACGAAGATCAGAGATTGCAAGCATGACCAGGACCAGCAGGGCCAGAAGAGTGGAGCTCGAGAGGTTTCACTGAAGCAGAAGGGTTGCCAGACAGGCTGGCACCAGGACCCACCCCACCCCACCAAGGGTGGAAGTGGACTGGTAGAAGAGCCCAATTCATCACATCCGACCACCAACCTTCTGGGAACGTCTTACTAGCATGTCTTCAGCCCCTTCCACTCCGAGAGTAGTGGGTGGGGCCTCACAGGACAGCACTCGCAAACCCTCACAGAGGCAGATTTAGTGCCATGGCCGAAGCCAAAGTTCACTGCCAGAGCAGTGAATCTCGCTGTAGCTACAAAACCCAGCCACTGGTGTAGGACTGAAGGGATCCCTATGCAGTCCTGTGAACGTCATAGCCCAAAGGCGTAGCACACGCACACTGCTAATAGGCAATACAGTGTCGTTACGTTAACAACCAGTAAGGCCACAACAAAAAAACGAATAACGGCAACAATACAAAACTAAAGTGAACAATCATGTAAACAAACCATCAAGAAAGAGGGTGGGCAGGCGCACTTCCTAACAAAACATACACGTAGACACTGAGGTCACGCATGGAGGCAACAGTGAGAAAGGACGATGCATGCAACTTACTACATAACACCATATAGCTTAAAATAACAAGCAAACAGGTGAAAAACAAGAAAAAGGGAGAAAGCTTAGGTTCCTTGTCAGCTGTCAAAGCAGTGGAAGAGGTGTGTAGCAGTAGGGAAGATTAAGGTCAAAGACCACACCATGAGAACAGACAGAGGAACGTCCGACATCAGCCATGGCGCTTGAGAAAGTTAGCTCGAGTTGGCCAGTGAGTAGATCCCATGGGCTGATGCACAGTGTGCCCATGTGTGGAGGGGGCCTTACCAGGGTTTGTGTACACAAATGTTTGTTTGGAAGGTGCGGTTAGGGATTGCTAACTTAGAATTGAGAATTTAGCACTCTGGGTCATGGTACAGTACTGTGACAAGAAAAAAAATTTCAAAACACGTTGCAGTTGGGTACCTTGATTACATGCAGATGTGTTTCTCACCCCACCCCTCACAGTGCATGTAATTGCAAGCTGTACTAACGGTTCAGTGCAGGTGGTTCTCCCTTATACCACCCCTCCATTATAAGACGTGATTTTAGCTGTTTTTTCAAAGTTGTATATTGGAGGTTTTACTGTACCTTACACTTTCTAACTGCCATAAAAACATTTAGTGCACTTAGTCATTAAGCAATGCACCATTTAGTGCACTTAGCCATTAAGCAATGCACCATTTAGTGCACTTAGTCATTAAGAAATGCACCATTTTCCAATTTAACATGCCAATAGCACACAATGCAGCTGAAAAATAGCCACCTGTAATGTGCCACTTTATAAGTTTTATGCAAAAAAGGTGTCAGGACAAATGATACCAGTGTAACAATGTCACCTAACCACAGAAAGTGAAATTTCATTCATGGCGTTACTACTATTATTATTACTATTCTTTTGTCATCAATGCTGATTTTCTTCTTTTATTCATGCCCTCATGCTATAGTAGGACGTAATATTTTTGCATTTTAGTTAAGTGCTCCTTCTCTGCAGAGACCCAGAATGGGTGGGGATAGGGAAGAATGTATCTAGATGTATATATTTTACATGTCACTGCACTAACAATGACAGAATAGTGATAATGCAGTCTTCCTTTATTTTAGTGGAGAATGTTTTTTTAATAGGAACCACACACACAAAAAAGAAAGAAAAAAAAGAAAAAAAGAATCTGCCATCTATCTTCTTCTGGACAGAAACATCCTATGCCCCAAGCGGTATAAATTAACTGCAGATGGGTTTAAATGGCACCCTAATAATAAAATTGACACCAAAGACAATTACAGAGTCAGAGTGGTAGAAAATGAGCATGTATGGCAATATATTGCGGCTTTGTGACATGCGCATTTGCATCTGCAGTTCTAGTCACAGAAGAGGTCAGAAAGCCCATTCACCATGTTTCACACACAAGGAGATATGTGCCCATGCAACCCAGTCCATGACATACAACTGTGACCATCCACAGGTCAAAACAGGAAAGAATGCTTCCAACTCACCAATGTCGTGTTTGGTAAGTTCTTCTATAAATTTTGTAACAGAAAATTCGCCGTCACGTTCCATGTACCATATTTTCATCTCAATGTTGTTGTGTGGAAAAGTACACCGCATTTCACCGATTTTGCAAGGCATACCATTAGCAAACTGCTGGCACATCTGCAATATGTTCAAAAAGAAGTCTATATATTTTTAAGATACACAGAGATTTGCCTTTATTGACTTTTAAATCAAAACACAAAAGGGAATGAAATCTATGAACAAATGGATATGTCTCTGAATGTGCACAGATGCAAGTCAGCAGGAAATTTCTGGGAACTACACTACACCATCCATCTTTATATAAAACAAAATACACTGTAGTGCTGCTTAAAGAAATGTTACCTTTCTTTACAAGATTGTTAAAGGAAAAAAATTCTAATGCAGTGCAAAATCAAGGAGGCAGAAACATACCTTAAATTCCGCAAATCGATTGTTGAACAGCTGAGGAAAAGGACGTATTCTGATCCAGTTTAAACCTTCACTCTGCTTCAATCGCCGAACAATTAAATACTCTCTAGCACAAGTATGTGGTTGATTTGGAAGATAGTTATAACCCTTGTAACCTTCGCCAGTTTTGACAAAACACCTGTGACAGAATCAGTCGACTGGCAATATAAAACACTATTTAAAGATGTGAAACAATCACAATTTCAAAGAATGATTAAAGTGATACAGTTCTGAGGGGCTAAAAAACATAACCTGTTCAACACACCAGACCAATATTACCTCCCCACAAGTCTTAAATAAAGAGTTCCTGGTTTCAACAGTCAAAGAAACAGATTTTCATGAATGAATTTCAACTGAATTATAGCTCATGTTTCATACAGTCAGCCCAAATTGGAAACTCCAACTACTGAGTCCTTTGCTTTCAGGCAAAATCAAATGGTAAGTGAATGTCAAAATCAGCACTTTAAAAAAATGTCATACACATTTACTTTAGAACCAAAAGATATACTCACATCTTGCAAGCTAAACGAAACTGAAGTTCTTCTGCAAGGGGCCAGATGATGTTGACAGGTGGAAGTTTAAAGCTACTAGATGTCTGCACCTGGCTTTTAGATTTTCGAGGTATACCACCAGCTGCACCTCCTGGTACCTGACTGTGTTGTGCTGAACCTAGACCCGTTAAAGTAAACAGATCAGTGTTCGAAGTTCTGTAAAGATCTTCTGTCACTTGATTCTTATTCTTCACACAGCCTGGAACTGATGAAGGGAGAAAGAAAGGAAGAAAGAGGAAGAGAGAGAGAGACAAACTGTCCAATGCAATTTAACATCCAGGAACATATATTATTTTTTTGCTGTGTCCATGTTGGGGTGGGTGGGGGGGGAAGGGACCATCAAGCTGAGTATACAGATGTAGCCAACAAAACACAAAGGTGGATCTGGAAAGTAGATATTTCAAAATCATCCCTGCATCCAACTAGGAAGAATACTGGAAAGACTGAGATGGAGTTACATTGACAAATTTCTGTTTGATCAAAGATCAACCTCATGCCAAAAACAAGGCCAAATGATTTCACCATCTTTCTGACCCTAGATGTCTCCCCTAAAATGCAGACATACGTTCAGATGCTTGCAGTAACTTCCCTGCAGGACAAAATAGTACTACGATATTTTACATATACTTTCCCACGGCTGGACCTTCACACAACAGACAATCTTTTGGCAGTTCACCCACAAAGCTGCAGCCAACAATAACACCCCAAAACTGGTGGAAAAAAAGATCTCGAGAACTGTAAATATTTTCCAGCTAATCAGAACGCACACACACACACCCCCCACAACCCACAGTAAAACTAGGAAAAATCCCAGGCTCTCATACATACACTGCAGGACTGTAAGAATCTTTTGTTACATTCAGACCCATTAATGCTCTCTGAAAAGTATGGTTCCTGACAGCATGACAATAAGAATGTTAAGGCTTTTAAGAAAAGAAATACAACATTAACCCCAGATGCCAACCGTTTTCTCTCTCTCTTTAAATTTTTCCTTTTTCTCCTATATGTAAGTTCTTTTTATAATCAAAAGGATACATACCCTGACCCACAGCGAAATCATCTAAGCCCATTCCATTCGAATCTTTCTGCAATCATATTCCAATGAAATTTTGTGTAAATACATGTGCATACGCAGAAGCCATGCACACAAGGCAGGCAATCACTTTTAGGATTAACATCACTTCCGAGTTCATCAAAGATGTCTACAACAGTCATTCAAATCATAGGTAGAACTGAGGCAATTTCTAAAAAAAAACACACAAAAAAACCTGTACCATTTTTAACAGTAACATTTTTTTCAATATTAATAAATATAACACAAATTACTACATAGCAATGCAGATATGACATACATAGAATAAACTCTTTGCACTCACATGGCATAGATCTACTTTATGATGTTGACTTCGCACAGATATTGGCAAGTTTAAAAAAATATTGCTAATAAACTAAGACACTTGCAGTAATAAACTTTATTTATGTGGAAAGATCAATTGTTGGACTTGTAAATTCTTAAAGAATTGTTATTAGAAAAGTTTAAATATTCCTTACCGCTTTGTGTCGACTGTGGTTACTGTATGCACGAAATAAAATATGGCTAATATTTATAATAAATTCCACATCAATGTTTGCCCACTTTCGACGTCTCTGAACTGTATATTTTCATCACTTTCTGACCTTGAAAAAAAATCCAAGATTTAGTCAATTCTCTAAACTTTCGACCTAAATTATATTTAAAGTATCTTTTTCTATCAAATTTTCTCTTTCAATCAGCAGTCATTTCTTGGGAGTTACATAACTGTCCTGGTAAACAGGTACTCAGTGAAAACTATCGGCAAGCCCATTCTAAAAATTAAAAACTTATTCTGAGCAGGGGATACAACCGATGATAGAGCATTCCAATGACTTTAGAATTAGTTCCTTTTCACTGTTAAGTGTGTCTGCAGGAATTTTTTAAACCGTTGACACATACCTTTTTGACGCAACATGAACAGTAATTGTGTCCATTGAAACTGCCATTTCAGCGTGAGTGCAAAGAGCTAAAGAGATCTGTCAAGAACACAACCAACCAATCTGGGAAAAAGAGGGGAGGGAGGATTTCCAATCAGGAGCATCTACTCATGGTTTCCACCAAGCTCTTTTAAGACCAGTTTTAAAAAAAGCTACCATTTTTGAAACCTGCACACTGACAGTGTGACACTCACTTTAGCACCGACTCTTTTGAAGCCCATGGCCTGTAAAAGAGCGTCGGTACTATTATCTGTCTCAACTGAATTCGTCCGAGGAATATTAGATCCCTTCTGGACCTGTGTGGAGTTCGGCACAGTTTTAGCAGTGCCAATACCGGTGCCCCTTTTTGTGACACTTGTGAAGTTAGCAACAAACTGTTCATCTTCACTTAGATCGCTGGAATCTGAATCCACATCGCTGTCAGCAGAATCTTTATGCTGCTGGCTTACTACAGGCTGATTATTCTTGACTGAAACATATCACAAGAGCTAAATAGTTCTAGTCAGATTCTGTGGTGCTTAGAATACAATCTTCAGTGATATATTAGCTGATGTTGAATATCTATGTATATAAAGAAAGATTGGTTGATTTATTGCTTAATATCAAGTCACAAACAAGATGCATAGCAGGACTGTGTTGCTTGAGACAATCTGGTGCCACACTGGGACTGCTGTTGCAACACAGGCTTCACCCAGTCACATTATACCAGGCCAACCAGTCCTAGTACTGTCTTCTGTCGTGCCAGGCAACTACTAGATTTTGCAATTGTACTAGATTTACTAAATTGCAATTTTTAAGTCTTAGGTATGCCTCGGCCAGGGTGCAAACTGGATACCTTAACTATTAGGCCCCCAAGGTGATCTATATACATATCTATATATGTAACAGAAGGAATACAACCAAATTCATGTAACGATGACAAAACCTGTGCATGTGCAAGAACCCATATGAAAGATGAAACAGCTACAGAGAAAAAGCTCAAAGTGACACCCCTCTTCCTCAGCCCTCCCATCCATCCACTACCCCACACAAGCATAATTTTAAAACATTAACAGCAAAGACAAAGTCTAAAAAAAAATTCCAATTTAAATTAACAGTAAAAAGACTTCTCATTACCCAGGTGCAAGACTTACATACACGCAGCAAAGACTACATTCAAGAACAGTACAGCCATGATTACCCCAGATGCACTTTTCAATCTGAAGTGCTAAATTTAAAATGTGAACACCTTCAACCAACCTCCCACCCCAAAAATTTTATTAGTCATTTCATCATTTCTTGCATGTGGACAGAGAAGGAGAAATATTTATATAGTATTAATTTCAATAATCAGGAGGTATTTCAAAATAAATTCAACTGGCCGCAAGGTAGAAACGTTGACCTAAAACCCCAATTTCCAGATTAGCAGGTATAATCAAGCTGTTGAAACTAATCAGGGAACATTAAAACATCAAATCCTGCTCTGTGAAAAGTGTAGAACTGTTGCTACCATGCTCAAGTAAAGTGAAAATTTCTACCTTTCTTCTTTTTAGGCATCTTCTTTAAGACAGCTTTCCTTTGCTGCAAAAGAAAATTACGGCATCAGCTTCCATCCTGTTGCATCATTTACAATCTATGGAAGAAGTGACAGAGTCATTATCCTCCGAAATCAGTGTGAAAAATAAGGCAGAGCATGTCACACCTTTTCCCCATAAACTTATGAGCTAAATCTGTGATAAGCTCTAGGCATTCACACATTGATACCTTTTTCTTTATACTTACATCTGTTTATATGCACATGGCTGTTTGTGCACACATTCCAGTCTTTCCCTTCCAAAACTCTCCTTCTCACACACACACACACACTCATTTAATACCTGCTAGTGTTACTCATACTTTATAGCTTATCTACAAAGGCCACTATAAGTGTCCCTGATCATGGCTGATAAGAAAATGCAAATTTTGTTTAAGAGCATACCTTCTCAGTTCGTAAGGCATTGGTGTCTGCTAGCCACTCATTTCCCTCTTCTGCTGCAGTGACTGCAGCATATGCCGACTTTTTACTGTTTTCACTTGTCAGAGTTTGCTCCAGAAAAGCCACACAGTCTTGAAATACCTGTAAAGCACGGTGCATCTTCATATAAGCTATACAATCAGCAGTGTTGCTTAGAAAGAAATCTGCGATGGCTGTTCAATAACTTGAAGAAAATTCAACAAACACAGCACTGGTTGATTTGATCACCACAAACCAACCACACCCACGTGGCTGACAAACGGAAACACAGCAAAAAATCAGGGTACATAGTTTCTTTGCATTTAGACAGAAAGTCACAGAAGCACAAGTCTTGCCTGCGAAACAGATGACAACATGGCTTTTGGCATCAAGGAAATGCCTGCAGCGATCATCTAAAAGAAAGCAGAGCTATCGGTTTTTCCAAATCTCTCATTTAGTTTAGTATGAGTACTATTAATATTACACAAGCCTCCAAGCATGCTACAGGTGGACAGGACTCAAAATAAAGTTTTCTTTTAAAAAAAAGAAAACATGACAATAGTCAAAGGATCATAAGAGTTTATTCTGTCAACCCTTGCTCTTTGTATGCCACATCTAGGTCACAGCAACAACGGTGCATGCAAGCTGCAAGACCGTCTTACCCTGAAAGCATCCAGAAGTTATTGATTGTCAGATGCTAGTCAACAAAATGCAACCCTGAGTGTAAGCGAAAAGGTGAAAAGTTTTCTTGATCTATAATTGCTCAGCCGTCATGATAAGCAATATTCAGGTGGGATGCTTCTCTGCAATGATCAGGAATAACACATGCAAAAGAGACGCTACTGACCAAACAAAATTGGAAAGCTAAAAATATATCCAAGCCATTCCAAGGTGTAATTCACTACTGAGAAATGTAACAGCAAGTTCAATAACTATTACAAAGGTCGCTGTTGTTCACTAGTAATAGGGACAACTAGAAGACATAAGCCAATACCTGTGATATGAAGTACTTTTTTAAGCACTCATAAATAAAAACTGCATAGTCACAGTATTGTGCTGTTTCTGTGCTTCTGAAAATTACCCAGAAGTCAAACTAACTTTCAAAGACTCATATCAGTGAATGTAATTACTTGTTAGTCCTGTATCGTTTTGCATCAACTTTTTGGCACATTTTGTCAGTTTAGTAATCTCTTGCAAAATTCTAGATCCCTTCAATAAACTTCACTTTGACTGGTTTGAGATCACATGGGTCTGAATGGGTAACTTTATAAGTCCAGTTTAGCAACAGCAGGGTAAATCTAAGTGCACAGTTCAACTTAACTCCTGCATCAGCACACACATACACACACATTCACACGACACCCTTTTCTTACAATGTGGATAACCCCAGACTGAAAAATCAAGAAGCAAACAGGGGACCACATATCACCTTATCAAGTACCAGCCCGCTGTCAAGGTCCAGTAAGCTACAGGGTAAATTACACCGCCACTTAGCTTACCTTCTGTGAGCTACAGTTACATTAACAACGCAAAGTTGTTTAAAAATGCTCTCTCTTTCTCTCGCCCTCTCTGGTACTAGGTCGATAAGAGTTTGTCAAAGTGTATATTCTGTATGACTGTCAGCAACCGATATAGACCTCTAATTGATATGGTTCGAGCGTCGTGTCACTGATTTTAACATCAACATGGCTACGACGACACGCGCATGCAGTCCCGTCCAAGAAATGAATGTGAAGATTAAAACTCTGAACTACGTACTTTCGTTTCGTTTACAGCGACCAGCGGTCGCAACGACACCAATTCTAACCTGCTGCAAATATTTCGTGTAAAGCGGAACAGACCAATAATTGATTCGCGTCTCTTTTTTCAAATTCAAGCATCTACTAAACTGTTGTGTTTTCAGTTTTGTAGATCTACCAGCTCTAGCAGATTCTAGGATTCTATCGAGACTGAAATTTTTGATTTTATCATTTACCTTACAAGCATCTGTTTTCCAAAATCTACATAACATTTCTTACCGATTTCCATACTAACAAAAGAGTACGCTAAATGTAACATTTTATGTTCCTCGTCTTTATCCCGTGGATCAAGCGATAGTCTAGTAGAAACTGAAAGTAGGTACATTTGATTTTGAGAAAAATAAGGGACTATGATGTCAGGAAACGCAGATTTCTCGTGCAAAAACACGAAAGGTGTCAAATATATTCGTACAGTTGCCTGTAATTTTATTACTAATTGCATATGCTGCAAAATATCTATCTGCTGCTTACAAGTATTACAACCTAATATTGAAATACAACCTAGTTTTCTCAAACCGACCAAGTGCGCAGCCACTTGACAACACGCAGTAACACTGTTCATTATATAGACTAATCTACAATAGTCAATACTGTTATCTCCAGATTTCCGTGCGCAGTTTACGTTTCTGGGGTGCTCATATCGCAAAGTTTTTAATATACAAATATGAGGTTGTTTCGGCTTTACCAGCACAAATCAAATTACTTACAGTTTTCCCTTTACTAGTTCTAACCAGTGTCCAGATTTTGCATCGACCAATGATGGCGGGGACGACGGTTTAAAAATAGTAACGATTGGAAATTCCCTAACCGTGACTTCCAATAGTCGATATATGGTGCTGCCGGATGATCGTGAAAGTTCAGTTTCCTCATTTAAAAAAAGTGTTCAACTCCTTTTTTAAGTCACTGCACACAAATCCTTATCAAAAAATAATAATAATAACCATGCACAATTCGATAAACTAATTCGGAGTAATTCCATCCCTTTCTCTAACGATTTTTCTTTCCACCCACCTCCACCTGACTTCTGTAGATGCAACGCTGCTGTGGACAAAGTGTGGAGGGTCTGAGATCGCCACAAAGGCGTTACTGGCACGCGTTTCTGCAGCTAGTGCTGATATGAGGCATTCTGCTAAAAGTAAAACATTCACTGCAAAGACACATCTAAACTACCCACCTGTGTTTAGACGACCCGGTGCGTCTCTGATGAGACCAATTGAATTACACCATGGTACTCAATTTACACCCATGCTCCGACCAGCACACAACAGATAAAGCTTTCCTTATGTTATATAGCTTATGCTTTAAATTTTAAATACGCTGAGAGTGAAACATAGTCTATTCTGGTTCTCTAATATACCTAAAAGAACATGCGACATTTTGGTGGCATTTGTTCGTTGCTATAGTTTCTTTTTTCTTTGGCAGGCTTATGTAAAATTCTACAAAACAGCATAACGATAATACTCAACGCGATAAAAGAGGTATGTTATCCAGTTCCAGTCATTATCAGTGGTGCAGTTGTATTTTATCTGTGCTTTTGCAACCATGTCGAAATTTTGACTGACATATATGTCGGCTACCCTCCTCTACAGTTTATATACATGTAATAAAAGATACAGAATCAATGGCTCAAATCTAAAATTACAATATGCAGAAGTGAATAAAAATGCAAAGCCAATGTTAACTCATGCATGATTTTACCGCGCACCCATGAAGAGGCACTTAACAAAGAATTTGGAGAAATGTCATGCTTCCTTAGGCTTGTGACAGACCTAAAGCCTGCATTATAGGATAATCAATATGAAACTAATTATATGTGCTGGAAAAGTCTAATTTTAGCTATTCTCATAGGAAAAACAATAAAAATGGTTTTATGACTTTTATTTGACTGATTGGTTTGAACTGGGAAGACTCAGACACAGTAAGAATATTGTTAATTCAGTTGCCTGATGTCATTTAAAGCTGTCATAATCCAACCTAGTTTAAATCCTAAAAGATTTTTGCAACAGTTCCATTAAAATGTATAGAGCTGATAGTGTTTTCTTGCAATGAATTGCCAACCATGTAAAAAATACTATGCCCTCAATGATACCATAATTGCAAATCCCATTGTAAAAATTACAATTCTGTCACTAAATGCATGAACTTTATTCTGGAAAACAGATAAAATACATGTGCAATATTCAGACTGTCAATAAAGAATTACATTTTTTTTAAAAAGCACATGACTTCTGCTTAGGGTAAATAAAGTGACAACACAGAAAACTAAACCAAGCAAAAACAGACAAGGACAATGTCAACATTTCAGGGCATTGTCCCTTCTTCAGGATGACACAAACAGATAACAAAGCGAGTTACTTAACTGAGAGAGATGATGGCCCTTCAAGGCCGCTGGGAAGGGGGTTGTAACCCATAGTATGACAGTAGACTCCATATAGGCTGCTAAACAGGAAATGTGAAGAAGAGGGGACAGTGCGTGGGAAGTAAAGCATGCTATGGTGCCAATCAATGGCAAGAAAGCCTACAGGTGTACTTCCCACACACTGTGCCCTCTTCTTCACATTTCCTGTCCATCAGTGTTGGTGGACCATCGTCTTTCTCTCAGTTAAGTAACTCGTTTTATTTGTCTGTGTCATCCTGAATGCCCTGAAATACTGAAGTGCTTGTCTATTTTTGCTTGGTACAACAAAGAGAACTTGACCAAGCGAGACATAGGCAGGAAGCTGACGTTTCAGGGCATGGCCTCTTCTTCGGGATGGCGCAGACAACAAGGGGAGAGTGTGGGGAAGAGAGGCAGAGCATAGGAAGTAGGGGCTGCTAAACCAGTCGGAGGCAAGATGTACTACACCCAATAGAGAGGAATGTCCCATCGGGACTGGTAATAGAAGTGGGGGAGGGAGGGCAAGGGAAAAAGGGTGTGGGGATCATTACAATGAAAAACAGGAGAGGGGGAGGGGAAGGGGAGAGAAAAAGTGGGTGGAGGAGAGGTCAATGTTTCAAGTTAAGTCCTGTCACCTTTATTACCCCAAATCGCAGTCACCCATTTCTTTTCTCTTTATTTTTGCTTGGTTTAGTTTTCTTTGTTGTCACATTCAAAATGGGCATAATGTCTTTATAGGCAGCATTTGCTGGTTTTTCATAAACATGGTAAATCAAAACACCTATGACAAATCACGTGGAATTCACATGACTCACTAGCTACAGTTCCGTTTATTATTCAAGAAATGCTGGATCACATAATTAGTATGTATTGCACCAATATTTCAGATGGTGGGACTTAGCATTTCCTCACCCCTCTCTCCACATGCTCTGTTCCATGTAATTGTCCTATGTTGTGTTTGTGTCGAATCCCAATTGTTAGTTTACGCTTAGTGAGCGAGCTGACGATATAAATTAGGGATTCGCTGTATGCACACGTGGTACACCAGGGGCTAGCCGTGTGAAGACTAGGGTCGTTTAAAAGAAAGGGATGGCAGATCTTTTTTGAAGATCTGCCACGTTCCTTACTTTCGACTCTCTCTTTGCTACATGTATGGGTACGATAGGCTCCCTTGATTGCTTACGTCAGCATACGGTTGTGTCTAGCGCTGCCAGTACTTTGTTGGGGTTGTCGTTTGATGCTCTGATGACTTATAGCACTGAGACCCTGGATGGTAATGGGCAAATGCCTGCATATGCTTGTAGACCATTGGTGAATATTGAAAGTATCATTATGTAAATCATTAGCACTTTCTTGAACAAATCATATCATGTGAGATGAGTGTTGGCATGATACAACCCCCAACAATACCAGCAAGCTTAAATACTAACTAAAAGACAGCTCCAAGACAGTGTATTTGAATCAAATGACTTCCAATATGATTTCTGGTGCAGGATTTATCCGTTAAACTACTTATAACTGTCCAGTTCAAATAACTTTAAGCAGTACCACAGTGGCACATATACTGATATAGCAAAATCCTGTTTTAACAGGGGCTTGGACAGGTCAGTTGGTACAGCTGCAGACTAGCAGGTGGAAAGTTGATGGTCAAATCCTGGTGTGGCCAAGGATTATTTCTGGAGTTACACATTGTGCAGTCTCCATTCAACCATTTCCCTGCATATTAAACTGCCTGTCTACACTGGCTATCTTACTGCAGCTATCAGTCTGGTGGTTCTTTCAGGGTATAGTTTAGTATAGGATCTCTCACCCTTTATACTCCACCGCCCTGATATGCACCCAGTTTGGGGCGAGATGTTAAGCAGCCAATAACAAACCAACCATCCTGTTTTAACAGGAAAACCTTTAGTACTAGGGGATCAGCCTGGCAGAAAAGGGAGATGGACCCACTGACCCCTTCCACCATATTTTGATGGACCAATACTTTGTCAGTGACATGCAGTAGCATCAAACATAACCAAAAAAAACCAACATAATACTGCTTCACAAATAAAAAATAAAAATAAATACAAGTGAGAGAGATAATATGAAGACTTGCCGGCAACAAAGTGACAAAAGTTAAAGAGGAGATATCATGATCCACCTGCTTCGGCTTTTGGCAGCCAACCACATCACATTTGTATGAAACTCAAAACTAAGATGCTAGGTAGGTATTCGCGAGTGGTTTTGTGTGGGTTTGTCTGGTGGACGTGCTGCCACTTGCAGTGGCTTTGCATTTTTCGCAAGAGAGGAGTCAGATATTTTGTAGTGTATTCTCTAGGTGAGTGAGGCGCTTTCAACTTTAGGTGATGTTTGCTTCCTGACTCTCACGCTAATAACCTCCTAGCTTTCTATGCGCAGGTAACACATACTTTTGCACCGTTCTGCGAAGTTTTTGCAAGCAGAGAAATTCTCACATCTTCAGTTGCCAGCCTCTAACACATACAGTCATTGCATGGCACACTACAGGCACTCAAAATTGATGCACTGTTTGACCCACGACACAGAATTTTGATGGAACATTTTCTGATTTGATGCACCAATGCCACAAGGCACATGAGTAAACTGATCCCTGATTACTTAAACATGTACTATCTTGCACCTAATGGATGTCAAATATGCATAAGGATTCAGCCAAATGGCAGAAGTGTAGGTTATGTCCCCACATTTTATCAAAATATAAGCCTTTTGTAAAGTTGTAGGGTTAAATATGTCACTCAAGATGCCATTAACACTTTGAGTCTCAGCCCTACAAGACGACCACAATACCAGACTTCCCAAAGGTTTCTTGATCCATGCATGACCATCAAGCCAATGTTCACAGAGATTAACAAATGTTTGTCTTATTTAGCAAGGTCTTCAGGAAAAAAAAACGGAATATTTAATATGTATGGACTTACCGTGGGTTGCTTCTTTAAACCATCTTGTGCTTCCTTCAATGCTTTTTCATACTGCTTTAGTCCCATTAACGCTTGCACTTTGCGATATTTTGCCTTCAAATTTTCAGGCTGTAGCTTTAAGGCTGCAAAATAATGGGGAGAACTTCCCATTAAATTTATTGCCATTTTTTTCTTTCCTGCATGCACAAACACAGGCCACTAAACACTGCACACCCTCCTCCACAAAACACTTGCCACCCACCCCTAACCAAGTCCTTCACTTTTAGCATTTTAACTAACATCTAAAACAGTCTTTAGAGTTTTATCCAAGCAAAATACTGGACCTCCTGGTACATATTTACCCCGGTCTCTGTGCACTTTTCAAAGGGACCTAGTCAATGTACTATTTCAATTTCACAAGTATTAAAATATAAAAAGTATACAATCACAGAATAATCTTACACTAACCTCCCCTCCAACCACTTCTTCTCTCCCCTTCCCCCTCTCCTGTTTCCCTTTGTAACAACCACTTCACGCATCTTTCCCTTACCCCTAGC
Source organism: Lanistes nyassanus (assembly GCA_004794575.1). Classification (NCBI taxonomy): domain Eukaryota; kingdom Metazoa; phylum Mollusca; class Gastropoda; order Architaenioglossa; family Ampullariidae; genus Lanistes; species Lanistes nyassanus. The sequence continues at coordinate 604,474 of SMGT01003782.1, read as the reverse complement.
CCTATAGGACATTCCTTTCTATTGGCTGTAGGCCTCTTTCCCACTGATTGGTAGTCTAGCATGCTCTTCTTTTTTTTTTTACCACACACTTCTTCCAATCACTTTCATCGTGTCAATCGACCATGCATGACCAGCATCTCTGTGAGCTGATTTTTCATTATCTGTTTGTGCCTCCTGAAGGAGGAAACGTTGACTCTAACTGGCTTGCCCAAGTTCTCTTTATTGTTACAGGATATTCTATTTACCTTGCTGTACTATGCTGCAGAGTAAACAACTGCACCCTTGACAGTAAATGAATAACCCCATCTGCCATAATTACTCTTCTTATGTTTTATTACCTTCTCTATGTCAAATATCTGTTCTGACTATGTTAATCTAACTTTACCTTCTTCAGAATTATGAAGAGCTTCTTCAAATTTGTTCTGGAAGTTAATAAAAAAAATCATAAATAAATGCTGAGTTATCCATTTCACCTTTCAAGCCTTAACAACCGCTTAGGCAGTTTACACACTGTATGATAAGTATTCCTGAAAACCACTTTGTGAACTGATGAATTTTTTTAAAACATCAAGGTAAATTACAAGGCAATAACTGAATTTAAAAAAAAACATTTTAAAAAATGCACACCCATACATACATGCACATGCAGACGTGCAAATACTGTATGCTGACTGCTGAGACACTGAAAACTAATAAAATGGTTCACAGAAAGTAGTTCATGAGTAACATTAATGCTATGGTGCTGCAGTGGTTATTTTAAAACAGACGTTTGATATAGAGGCCATTTTATTCATAATGAGAAATTACTAAATATTTGTAGACAGGTAATAAAAATATAACTTATAAAAGCTTTGCACATACCACTTACCAGTTTCAGATAACATAGGGCTCCATTAGCATAAAGTGTCGTCAGGAAGTCATTTGCTATTTCATGATAGTACCGTTCTTCCAAAATATCAGCAACAAAAAGTGCATTTCTATAGTGGTCACTAGCCTGAGCAAATTTCTCTTCTTTAAATAAACTGTTGCCTTCATCTTTAAGGTCCTGCACTAGGACCAACAGCACAGCCTGCAAATAAAAAAATACTAGAAATGCAAAATGAAAGCAAACAAAGCAATAATAAAAGTGAGGTGCCTATTAAACCCCAAGTGCTTTTATTAGCATGTGCAGAATAAGCATAGCATGTATTCACCAGTTTATATATTTTCCATGTCAAGAAATCCCTACCAGTAATCCAAAGAGTACGTGATATTAATACTGCAGGTCTGAAACTAGCATATCTTAAATTCAAGGTGGCACACAATGACAACCGCTAAGCAGTCAAGACAAATGTGATAGCCATACATACAGTTTACACACACTCCTACAACTATACTCCAGCCCTGTCATGGCACCCAGATACTTATGTACCTACAAAAGCTGACTGTCAAAGAAAAAAATGGAGGAGGTGGGTGCGAGGACTGTTCACTCACATCAAAGGTTATTTTTAATAAACAGGATTGTAGCAAACTAAACTACAACTACTACATCTAGTTTTAATTATAATAAGAGTAAAGTATCACATACCTTGTTTGTTTTTGGTTCCTTCTGGGCACTGGAAAAACAAGAACGTAGAACACATAAACAAAATGCACACAATCTGCAATGCAAGTGGTAAATATTAACTAAAAGCATATACATTGCAAGCTGAAATCTATATTTAATGACTGACAAATTATGTACAACTCACTAACACTTCTGGGTTAGAATCAGTTTTAAAGAATTTTTGTTACAGTTGCTTGGGGGGATTCATTGGATGAGTAACAGAAAGGCCTTCAGTCCTCAACTTGTGGAATTACAAACATTTTCAAATGGGTTTTATTTAAAATCATTGATAATACAAGTAATAATCAACAAAAATCATTATCATACCATAACTCTCGTAGGAACGGCTGAATTCTGTCGATTCGCTGTTTTCGAACTTCTTCATCTGCTGCCATAGCCATGTCAATTCCTAGATTTTCCTACAAGACATAAGCAAAGGGGAAATAAAATAAAGAACTCCAACCTGGGAGATTGCAGGACCAGGGAGACAGAAAAACTGCACAGTAACAAGATAACTTCAATCCACCTTCCTTTGTAAATTGCACTAAATAAAGAAATGAGCTTTGACGTTGTACCACCCTATGGGTATTGGTCACTTTCTTTCATAATCAGTCGGTCAAGCTGGTGTCCAAGTCTCCTGGGAAACAGGTTGAGAGAAAAATGGGAAACAAAGTGGCGTGTTTGTCAGCTGCATTAAACTGTAGAGATAGTGATTTTCTGGCCCTAATGTTGGTGTTAATGCTTAAGCATAGACTGGGGCAATCAGAATTATAATAAGGGTATTTTAGTCTAAGTCATACATATTGCACCACGACCATAAGAAATGTCAGACACCAAACTACAGCAAAACTTCTATGTAGTGCACACCCTTGGGACCACCTTAAAGTGTCCCTCGGATACAAGTGACCACTCATCTGAGGGAGGGTCTGCAATGGTCATACAACACTAATTACCAGACTATACTATACAGTATGTACATGTGAAAAAAAAACAGAAGCAAATCATAGACAACAAGATGGAATAGTCAACTTTATTCAATCAGCAATAATGACTGTGATTTTTGCATGCAAAGAAAAAATCACAAATGGACTGGTGCCCCTTGCCTAACTGTGGAATGTGATTATCTTCTAACACAGTCTTCAAGGACATGGCTGCACCTGCGTGTGCTGCAAGAGCAATCAGGGACTCCTATGTTGATATGACATGGGTGGTGATGGAATCATCATCATCACTTTTATCACCATCATCCTCATCAGAAACCTCTCCTCTGGCATGCTTGTGACGTGGCCAAGGAAATAAATAGCTGTGCAACAGACGATGTCTTGCAAACAGGACCTCGATAGCTCTGTGGTTAGAGCTGCGGACTAGTGAGTGGAAGGAACGTGTCCACTGTGATGGGTAAAGCATGCAACTGGGACACAAAATCACTGTCCGCTGTTCATATTAGACAGCATGGCCGCCCGTTTGGGAGGGGTAGTGTTGAAAATTGATCATTCTGGGCTCAAGTGTCCGTATCGGTAAGGTGTCTGGTGGTTTAAGGAGCCATTACAGACAGGTTTTGCTGTACAAGCAATTTTAATAAAAGTTCCAACTTTGATATAATAGAAAAACATTTTTTAAATTAATGCAGGTATTCAAAAATTCATCTTTAGGCAAGTAAAGTACAGGATACATTGCCCAACAGGGAAGCAAAAAAAAAGAAGTGAGTTGCTTGTTTATTGCTTAAAGGGTCCCATCATTTTGCTTAACGTCTTTTGGTAATGGCAAACTAAGTGCATATCAGGATGATGTTGCTTGCAAAAACTGTGCTGCCACGCTGGCCGGGGTACAAACCACTGACCTCCTGCTCTGGAACCGGATGCCTAACCACCAGACCACTGAGCCAGTCATAATCGGCTTGACCGCCCACCAAATAAGAAACATGTATACAAGGACACAAACTTAGAGGGCACTGGAGACATCGAGAATTCACTCCAGATTTTAAATAAAAACATTAAAAAAATAATTAGAAAGATCTTTCCTGAGCTTAGAGAAAAGAACCAATGGCAGAAAAATCCCTGAAACTGTTGGCTGTCTTTGTTGTCTATCGTATAATTTAGCTCAGTTCCATTTTTTGTTAACTTAGTGTATTTCACACTATTTGCCGGACAAAGAGCAAAGGGTCAGTGAACTGAGCAAGGCAGCACTCCAGAGTCTGAGACTCATTAGACACTCCACACAGTTGCGTAAACAATCAGGCTGCTAACTAGAGAGTACTGATGTAACTACTGGTACGCTCACACACCTCTTTACCTGGTATACTGATCTCCCCTACTTTTGAATGCCATGCATTCCAGGTTTCTAAGCTTTCTGATTAGCTTTTCCAGCTAATAGGTTACAGGAACATGAGGCAGTAGAAAGGATGTCATGCTGCAGCAAATGTTAGAACATTAGCAACATCAGTAAACTCTTCTTTTTGTTTGTTAATAAGGTGAAACCTGCCTTATGCAGATGCTCTGACCAACAGACACCTGTCTCACGACACTTATGATCGACATGGATAAGTTTCACTAAATGACCTCTGACCATATGAAATCTGCCAAAAATGGACATGGACAGCGGTTTTACTTTTAGGGACATAACTTGAATTTTACCCGTCACAAGGGGACACTTTACACAAACAAAATTTACATACTTTTCAGGTCTACACTTTTTTAAAACATACTTTAACATCTGACTTCATCCGAGAATATTTACCCATGATCTTGTTTTCAAATCTTTAGCTTGCCTTCACTCATTACTGCTTTGGTAAATGAGCCAGTAAATAGATGGAATTGCCTGAGAGAAAAAGACCAACTCTAATGCTTTATCACCATGTCAATGTTTTAAAAAATGGTTAGAAAATAGGTGGTCTGTGTGCAATATTGCACAGGACTGTAGACAAGCGAAGACACAGATTTCTTGTATCAACTCCAATTATGAGAATGTAAGAACAGTAGCCCTGCTCCTGGGTTGCAAATTAAGGGAACTTCTGATGAAAGCTGGTGTCACCAGCTTGCTCTAGGGTATGTGAGGTGCTGAGCCTTTCTTAAATAGACACACCATTAGTATGATCAATAAATAAAATTAATAGCCCTGAAATACAACGGTTCTTGTTCATTTAAGGCAATGCCGGTCGTTGGAGAGAACAACTCAATGCAGTATGGTGGTGGATGATCAGACTTGGATATGACGCAAGTTAAAACTGGAAGAGTCCAGCGGTGGCTTGTGAGAGAGAGAGACTGGCAGACAGACAGAAAGACCACAAATATATAATGGTGACACCTGTGATTAGGTTTCAGCTCATAATAACTCAGATCCACAGCAAATACTGAGCTACGTCGAGGTGTGTCGTTCATTGATTCATTGAGGGAAGCCCGAAGGTGGTGTTGATGACAACACGTAAATGGTTACATTTCTAATTTGTAAGAGGGGGTTCATGACACGAAATACAGCAGATAAACAGATCTAGCGATATATGTGTACCGCCCAATGCCAAACTGACTGGTAAGTGGTAAGGTTTTAGGTGGTACTGGTAGTTGTAAGATTAATAAAAACACTGGGGCGAAGAAAGTGACACAGATTACAGAACTGAGAAGTAGCCTACTACTAGTACTAGATGAGCTTCATGAAGCCACCGACAGTTTACGCTTTGCGTACTTTTAAATAATTATTGCCAGATCTAGCAATCCGTGTATAACGTACCTTCAAAGCTATCACGGAGGTACACAATCTAGTAAACAATCACGCTGATATCTAAGCATGCTGTCTTCCGTTCGCACATGGCTGTGTGGAGCCACCGCACCAACAGGCAACAGACGCACACACAGGCAATCTAAAAGCTTACGCTGGCATAGGAGCGAAATCCAGCAGGCAAATTTGTGCTCCTTTACATGGTAATATTTTATTTGTATCAAACTCATAAATTATTTATGAATTTTCCGTATTTTTCCCAATGATTCTTTTCGCTCCCTCCGGCTTTCTCAGAGCAATTTACGTAAGGAAATTAAATCAGGTACCCAACTCTGAGTACTCCCTAGTCTTAAGTCGAGACAATGTTGTGCCATTCTAAACGCCTACTACGAACGTTTCTCTCACGAGCTATTTTTACTTGGAGACATTATATCACACCATTACAACATTTGTGCAGTGAGTGTTCAAACATACAAAAACGCGTACATCCGAAAAAAAAGCCCCACATAACTCGAAGAGAAGGGTGATAACTTTGGCGAGCAAAATATCCCAAACTTTCGCAATAAAAAAACAACACAGGGTTGCCTACTCTTGAATAGAAAGTAGAGGACAGGCACGTTTACGTGGAGATAGTGAGTACACGACATTTAAAAGCATTAATAGTACTGGTTCTTATACTTAAATAGAGCATATTCTTTAGAGTAGCTTGTGATACTCATATATACCAAGGAAGCTGATGAAACTTTGTTGGAAAGTACCCTTCGCTTCCAACGTAAACAATAAAAACATAGCCTGTAGAGTGTAGTTCCGTTTCAGCATTTCGTCAACAAATCCTATTATCCGTAATGCAGTAGCCTAAAGTCTAATGATGTCATATTATAGATAGTAACTAAGACAGTATCCACATGTCGGTGAGTGAGTATTCAGTAACACAAATGAAAGTAATAGGCACTGTCTTTTGCGCTGACGAAGCGAAACACTAGTTCAGTAGTTGTGGCGTTACACTAAAACTAACAGTTGACTTAACACTCTACTACTACAAGTAGTAGTAGTAGTAGTAGTAGTAGTAGTAGTACAGTAGTAGTAGTAAAAAAAAACCCATAGTAACAGATCACGCATTCATTGTGATAAAGTTCGGAAATTTCTGCGCACTTTAACTGTAGTAAGCACTAAGCAGACAGTTTCATTATCATTCCAAAGGCAAATGATGGAAAAGGATGAAGATGAAGTATACCTCCCAGTCCTATAGTTTCTCAGTGGAGCAGATCAGTCCGTAATTTATAATTGGATATGAAATGCCTTTACACATGATGTGCATCAAAAAAACACCTCCACTGTGCTGATAACGCTGATCTAGTATGAAGTACTTTTTAAAAATTAGTTTTAGGGATAGAAATAGGGTTAGGTTTTAATCACTAAAGTACAGTGTTTAATCACTAAAGTACAGCTCCCTTGTGGAGCATAAGAAGACCAACGAATCTTTTCCAGTCCTCTCAGTCCTGGGTGAGCCAACTGACCTCATCCCAGTTCTTTCAAATCATCTTCAGTTCCTCCTCCACAGTCCTTCTCCAGGTACCCAGCAGTCTGACCCGCTTTTATTTTCTGGGATGAACCCATCTCGGCATTTGAAGCTATATGTGGATGTTTGCCTGAGCCATTTTCTTTTACATCATCCACACTGTACATCTGTTAGTTTCTCTGTTGCTGACGTTTTTCCTAGGGTACTGGAAGATGCCTCTAACTCAAACCATTTGTTCAGCTTTTGATTTACTTGCTGGTTTTCCATGTCTTTGTGGATTATAGTAGGACTGAGTGTACATTCCACCTATACATCTTTGTTTGGTGTGGGTCTTTAACGAATGTGTCTTCCAGATGTTAAGTCTGTTGAAGGTTTGTGCTGTCAGGGCTATTCTGCTTGAAGTCTCATGATGTTGCTGCCAGCAGAGGGAACACAGTGAGGAATGCTTAAAGTCAGAAGCACCTTTGTTTTAGTATTTTGTTCAGCCACTGCAATCCTCCTCCTTTTATCTGCCTAATGTTTTCATAGGTGTAAACAGTAATGAAATATTCCTAAATGGCAACCTTGGCGTCACTGAAGAGATCGGAGTCTGAGGAGAGAATCCTGCAAGAAGTTCAGAGAACAGAGAACAAGAGTGTAAATGTGCAGAAGTTCCCAATTAGCCGTTTACGGCCATCTATCCAGAAGTTTCAGACGGTGTTGGATATTGATCTGGATAGACTGCTGAAGCACATGCACAATATTGACAAGGTAAGATTTCAGTTGGTGTTTAGCTCTTTCTCTTTTTGTCTGTCTTCCATTATTTTCTTTTTTGTTTGTTTATTTGTTGCTGGTCTTGTCTCTTCATTTCTTATTCTGTTTTGTTATTGTAGCTTCCTCACTTTGAATTGGTCTTTCTTTTTCCCCATTCAGTTTTCTTTTTCCCTTCGATCCCCCTCCTTCGCCTACCCCTTGCCACAGATATATTCATGAACTGAAAAGGTTAAATTACAGTGTGCTAGTAACATAATGATGATATTGTGCTATGGTTGTAGAAAAGTCTACACTTTCTAGAAATGTAATTGATGAATGTAACTTCTGACTAGAAATTATTATAGCATTCATTTTAATACAGCACTTAAATGTCTTGAAATTTCTAAAAACATAAATGTGCGGAATAACATTTGCCATCCAATGTTCTATAAGACGTTGCTTTTGCTAGTCTGTTTCTGTATTGTAACTACTAATATTGCCATTATAATGACAAGTTTTGTTTCCATGAATTATCAGCTGACAGCAGTAGAGGACTGGGCAGGATTGCACAGAGAACAGGTGAATGCTTCTCGAACAGTTCAGCAAGTCCAAGCCAATCTGAGAGAGCTGGAGAGAGCTCGTGCACAGGTGTATGATGAGGATGTTGGACAATTTGATACCCAGGTCCAGGAGGTCAGACTCAAGGCTGTGGCAGCAGTAGAAAGCTTCTTGAGAAAATCCCACGGGAGAGAATTGATGCCAGGTAAATAACAGGAAGCTTACTGTAGATTGCTGGGATCTCTGATGCTCAGTGTTGTTTGTCCTTCCATGTGCACTAAGGCATGCAGATATGCCCACAGTGACATCATTACTCTGTATGCACATCCACAAAGTACATAGTCATGTTTGATTTGTACATTGGCATGCTGCATATTTTTAATTTTCACTTTTTTTGGCCAAGTAAGCTGTGGTGAATGGATTCTAAAATTAACATCCCAGTCAAATAGCAGACAGCGAGACACAAGCTTTTTGTTTTGCTATCAATTTATTGCTATGGTTGACATTTTATACAGATTGGAGCTTTAGAAACAAAAAAGGATAATCTGTGTGCAATCTTAATGGTGAAGTAAATAATGCCGTTCACTAAGTCCAAATATACCGGACTCATGATGAGCCATAAATAATAACATATTTGTGAAAATTAAAGGTTTCCTGTTAAATTAAACTTCTCAGTAGAGGTCAGACATCTTTGTGGGCAGACTTGCCACAGACAGAGGTCAGAGAAAGCAGCAGCTTGCCAGGCACCCCAGAGGATTTTCCAGTGCTTCAGACGAGCATCCAACTTCACGTTGTGCCAGAAAACATTCCTGCTGCTGCATCATGGGAGGAACTGCAAGAGGTGATTTATCATGATTGTCTTTGAGAAATTAAGATGAGAGTGACTGAGGGTTGGTTTGATGCTAAAGTGAAGTAAAAGTAAAGTTAAAGTAAAAGTGAAGATGTTGTTTAGGTCAATAGGAGTGATGAGCAGTTTTTTTTCTCTATTATGATTTCTACTGATATATTCCTTTATTCAAAATTACATCATGTATTTTTGTCATTTACTTAATAAACAGGTGATATGGACATGTCTTTCTTATTTTTCCCATTATAATGGGACTTTTTTCTTCCACTCTTCCCTGCCCCATTTCAAAGTTCATTTGCCTGATATACATGTATATACACATACACACTCTATCATTTATTTATAAATTAGTCATATGGAAATATGAATCAACAAATTGATAGATCGATAGGTATGTCACACACTATATTTTCAAAGTCATTCATCAGAATGTTTTCCCTGTCCAAAGTACCTTACCTGATATATATATATATATGCTTATTTATGAATAAATGCATATGGAAAGATGTACATGTATCAGCAAATCATTAGATTGATAGGTATATCAGTTATCACACATTCTGTTTTCTTAATCATTCATCAGACCTTTCAGTTGTTGATGGCTGACCTTTCGTCTGACTGCTTCTGTCTGGTACAAGTTTTATGTGCTCTCTGTTTCCTAATATTTTTGTTTGGTTGGTTTTGTGCAGAGTATGGAAGAGCTGAATGACTTGGTGCACCAGTTTGCTGACACTGTGAAGGTAAGTTAAAATTCTTGATGGGATGAGTTTGAGTACATTGGTTTTGTGTGTTCATTACAAGTGTGCAGCTGTTTATCTCCACATGCACATCTCATTAATTCACAGGAAGCTTACTATGAATGCAGCTATGATATGTAGGCTGTAAATGTGAAGTTGATGACATTAATATATTCAACCGTTTTCCCAAATTCAATAAGTGAACTGAAAAATGCAGTGGTCTAAGGGAAGCAACCAGTGATTTCAAAATACCTGATCCTCTCTACAGTGATTTCCAGGGTTCCCCATGGCTCAAAAATTTGATGGTGACAGTCACCTCCAAGTCTAACAGTGATCACCCCCAAATAATTGTTTTTCCAGTGAAAGCATTTGTGTGTGTTTGTGTGTGTGTGGTTAAGTATTAATTATAGGTAACTACAACAAATGGTTTTTTTTTTTTTTTGTAAGAGATTGTTTAGGTGTCCGTTGTAAGACATGCATTATGGTAATCTGTAAAACGAAGATTTTTTTTCTGTTGTTGTTAACTGGCCAGACTGTGCTACCCATCTTGGAGTCTAGACTCTTCTTTTCTCTTTCACTGACTCACTCGCACACAACACACACATATACACATATTTGCGGACCCAGAAATAAATGTATTCTTCTGCAATCACTGCATAAAGTAATTCTCAGCTATCGACACCTTGATGCACAACCTGGAGAATAATCTGCAATTTTCAAATTTGCATGACATATTCTTGGACCAATGCTTCTCTGACAACTTTTTTAACTTTCTTTTTTAAATATATCGGTGTCCTCATAGTCTCAGTTTTCTGCTAACTTCAGTTGCTATGCAGTATCGGGTACAGAGTATATTAGTCTGTTGAAGATGTATTCATGATGGCTCAGAAAAAATGTGCATGGATGGTATGCACAGATTCCAAACTTTATGCATGATTTTGCCATGTCATATGTAACAAAGTGCACTTGTGCGTCGTAAATCAGAAACCCTGTTTTCTCTTAACCAACTATATTCATGTGATAAACCATGCAGGGATTTAAAAATTCTCTCAGTTGAACAAATATGGGCATCTTACTGAGCAGTAGAGAAGGCTAGGCTGCCAGTATCAAGGTACAAAAATTTCCGCTTGGGTGAATCTTGCAACTCTTTTTTTTTTTTTGGCCACAGCAAGTGATGTAAAGATGTATGGCTACATGTACGGATCAGTGTGCGAGTTTTATCCCTTATGTTTTTCCCCTCTGGTCTCTCTTCACATAGATAAGCTGTCTCATTTGCAGTGATATGTCATACAGTACTTGACATTGATTCGTCACTTGTTTATTATATCTAATTTTCAGAAACAAGGGGAGACAGTGGATAGGATAGAAGATAATATTGAGACAGTGCAAGAAAATGTGAGGACAGGAACCACCATCCTGGCATCAGTTAGTGAAGTTTTTTTTCCCCCTTCAACCCTACAAATTGTTCATCAGTTATACTACGGTTATAAGCATTTGAAAAGATGTTTAAGGTTTTGTGGATGTTGAGATTTATTCAGGTATGCCATTTTATGTGCTTTTACTTCGCTTAAGTTGTTGCACGTGTGTGTCCTGCCTTTTGTTTCTTTTTCTTTGTCATTTTGATTTTGAAGAGAGAAATCTATATGCATGAACATCACTGAAGGTTTTTTTTTTCTTAGGCAGCTAAGTACAAAGCTGCCATTTTTCCTGTGGCAGGAGCCCTGATTGGTGGTGTAGTGGCTGGACCAGTTGGTTTCATTGCAGGCGCCAAGTTAGGACTGGCTGGAGCTTTAGGTGGTGCTGCTGCAGGTTAGCATGTGATGTGTCTGTGTGTGTGCAGGAAAGCATCCATTGTGCATGTTTGCAAAGTCATTGCTTAAGCCATAAGTTGATTTTGAAGTCTGAACAGCATGACAATCCATTCTTTTTCTGGACAAGAGATTCTAATTTAATTTGTTTATTGTTTTTCTTGTGAAGGCTGAAAGAGGCTGTTAGTTAGACCACTCTGGCTGTAAACCTCCAGTTCTAAGTGCTTAACAACCTTGTTTTGTTTTGGTTTTCTGACGTGGGCAAACAGATTGGCTAATCATGAACGTAACGTTGCTAATTGAGACTGCATTACAGGATTCGCTGGGGGCACAGTGCTGAAGGCACGTCACAACAAAACTGTTGCAATGGAGATGACAAACTTGAAGGAAAGGGAAAGTGAAGATCACATTCTTCAGCGATCAATGTCCACCTCAGAAGTGCCTGAGCAGACTCAGACTTCTACTGACAACCAGGGGATGCAGAGCTCAGTACTGAGTCGAATGGGTTTCGGAGAATTCAGAAAATCAAAATCGTTGTGTGATGACTAATGCTTATTCACTGTAACTGAAGATGGCCTTCAGTATGGTTGTGTTTAGTTTGTTTTATATATATGTATATAAATTGAAATGGTGTCAGTAGGTGCTGTATGGAAAAATAGGTGCATTTGCCAGACAAGCTTTGCACCAATGCCTTGTTTGGTGATGATGACCAGTAGTTTTTTTGCATTGTGCGTATATGTGATAGTTAACATGACATGCCTAGGTACAGTTACTGTACCTGACACTATATATCCTTGTGTTATTTTGGCACATATTTCCTGGCTGTGATGTGGCTGCCATCACAGTTCCAATTTACTACTTTTTTCTTCTTTTTTTTTTTTTGAGGGGGGTGCTGTCCTGCAAATCACGAACTTGCAGAGAATGCTTTGGAATACACAGAGAAGGCACTCACAATGAATTTATTCCAGTTGACAAGGCTTCAAATTGTAATTTTTTCTTGCAGCTATAAGAAGTGATGGGGAAAAAAGTCTAGCTTTGTTATGCAGGCACTTGAACATTTTTGTGCAAGAATGATGAAAGTTGTTCACCAAGGACTAAAGCAGATGGTTTGATTTAGTCTTTATTCCTGAATAGTCAGTTGCAAATAAGCTGCATATCGGGGTGGCGCCTTAAAGTACAGAAGATTTCTAAAAACATGATTGAACAGTATATAAAATAAATATAACCTGCTGGGTTTTAGATAATGCCCTTTCTGCCTGTGCATCAACTTTTTAAGGAATGTGTGTTTGCACAGAAGACTGGGATAAGCTTTTGATTAGCTTTTTCTGCTAGTTCTTTGACATCGTTTTCAGCTGGGACAGGCATCAGAGAGAAAGTTCCCCTTACTTTTCCAGCTTTCATGGCTGCATGTTATGACACAGCTTACTTTAAAAAAAAAAAGAATTAATTTGATAATAAATTTCAGAAAAAAGTTTGTTCAATGTAAAGATTGAAAATTTGAATATTGACCTTACAGAAATTTATAACTGTGTATGCATGTGGATAACTATCACAAACACACATCATCATGTGTAATGCCAGCCCCCAGAAGCAAAACACTTCTAAGTGGGTTTTTTTCTCTCCTTTGACCTGTTTTCCAGCCTGCACAACAAATCCATTTATGTGTGTTGGATGGGATGGAGTAGCAGAATTTTAATTTATGAAAGTGGACGATATACAAGCACAAAGTGTATGTTCTTTTGCTTTTGCCGCTACTCGTGGTTACAAAATGGAGCAGTTTGCTTTTGGGCAGGTCTTATAAACTTGTCTGGCTTGTATGACGTGGATAGCACAGTGTGATTGTAACACAGTATCCAAGCTAGCAGCATTGATTTCTGTTGGCAGCCAAGCTGTAGGGATGCCCCCAACCCCAACATACCCACATGCCATGTAACTAGATAGTATTGGCAGTTGGAGAGAGAGAGAGAGAATTGTAATTTCCCAGTGAGCTGTGTAAATACCGTAAATAAGCAGAAGGTCCATTCCTATTAAGTTCTTTTGTCATATCTGTTATAGTCGATGGCACACTTGTAGTGACCATTTATTTGAGAGAACTTAGTCCTGTATGTGCATTATTTTTCATGGTGCTGTGGATATATAATGCTTCAGAGTCTATTGTTTGAGGTATGGTAAAAGGTGCTATAACATAGATAGTAGTGATGCACAGTCTGAGGGATTGACAACTAATGCAAATTTTTTTTATATAATTATTGTATACAATGCTTCCCACAACCTTTTTATATATGCTAATAGAAAACCAAATACTGTTTTGTAGAAAGAACAGTCAATGCATGCTGCAGTGGTAAGCACACCTATGTGCATGCTTACATACATATTGCTTTATGTCTTGCGGTGCTTGTTTTTCCTCTATGGATCCTTTCTTCATTGCTTTGCTATGAGCAAGAATATGAGCTTTTGAATCTTTCATGTTCCTGCTCTTACCTGTAACATTTCACTGCCGTCCTTCCCTTCCTCATTGTCAGGTGTGCTTTTCATGTCTTTTTGGATCTGGTTTTACTGCCTGTGATACTTCAGTGAATTTCACGTTGTGTGGCATTAGTACACGTGTAAAGGGTGTATACGTGTAAGGGGATATTTGAGGGTTTGAGTTTGCTCTTGCAGATATTTTGATCACTGGGTTGAGTTTTGTCTTGTGCACAAATGTATCTGTCTCCTTGTGTTGATGCATTCACCTTTTAATACTTTCAAAAGCTTATGTTTTATATGTTCACATTTTTGTAGAACAGTGTTAATATTAAACTCAAGAATAGAAACAAAATGATGAACATTATTCATATGTTTTTACTTTGTTGGTTTCTTTAGTAATTGCCACTTGTGCAAAGTTCTGTCCAGAGTGAGAAATTTAACACTGACTCATTACATCATCGTCAGCTGTTGGAAGCTAGCCAGTCTCCTGGGTTCTTCTTGTTTAAACTGCTTGTTGTATGAATGAATCTAGCTCATACCTCAAAAAGGGACTTCTGTCAGCCTTAGGTAATTTTGCTGCATCCTTCTGTAAGCATTCTGCATGCCAAACAAAGCTGCCATAGCCTTTCTAGTGGTTGTGAACACCAAAACAAAAACTTTAAAAAAATCAACAGGATACTGCACTACAGTATTCCCCTGAGCCTATGGGCCATGAGGGTACTATGAATTGAGCAATTTCTGATATGTATATGGTTACCAGGGTTTCAGACAGCTAAAAAGTGGCAGATTTTAGTTGTCTGCTTCAGGAGAATCTTTCAGTGGAGGGGAGGGATAGCAATGGGTGCCTCTTTTGTCTCAATCCTCAGTGCTATCCTGGAGAAACAAGGTGTACTGTGCTACACTGCCGCAAATCTGAATTTCATGTCTACACTTTTACCTGCAGTGATGGCCATTAATTTGGAAGAGGATATCCATTCTGATCCTTGTGCCAACAAGCAGGAAGGAGTGGGGATGGGGGAAGAGATAACCATGCTAGGATTATCTGAAGCAGTCCACATTGAAATCTGTGAATAGTTGCAATCTGCTGTCAGTTCTATTCTGTACACCAGCCGCTGCACACAGTGCACACATGTAGGCAAGCTTCTCACATCAAGTGATGTGTAGTTTAAATGATCATCTGGTGGATGGGATGGCTGACAGGACAGATATTTGCTTATAATTATCATTTTGATTGATTTTTTTAAAATTTCTAACTCATTTTTATATATCTGTGTCCTGAAGAAGAGGCAATGGCCTGAAACGACGTTTTGCTTGGCTAAGTTTTCTTTGTTGTCACATCATTTTACTATAATATAACCAGATCTTTTATTATAACACAACCATATCTGTTTTACTATTTTGTATTTGTTGATGTAAAGTAACATTTTCAATTTATTGATTTTCTGTTCTTTAAGTGCATATGCATATGTACTTTGAAAAAGACATTGGCGCAATACAGGGAATATTTCTGGGGACCTCCAAAGTCTAAACTGCTGTGTTTGCTCGCAAGATTAGACTCATTTGGCTATCATTTGCAGTATCATGCTTACAGAGAATTCATATGGTTGTTCACATTCCTTTTCGTCTTCATTACCTGTTTCAATAGTTGGGATTTTTATCAATCTTTCAGCATGTTTGAAATGCGAAGATTTTTAATGTCGATATATCATCTATCCCGAGCAGTGAAGATTTTATCATCCTCCGTGGCATTATTGGTTGTTTCATTGAAGTGTTGTTGGAATGTATCTTTGCTGCAAATCATGATACGTTCCAAACATAAAAATTGAATTCATATTGTGGTGTAACTTTTGCTGGTCGTATATGCTGTTCTGCTGGGTTCATCTGTCATCTCGTCATGTTATGTAAGGTACTGATCGCCATTGACCTTCAGTATGTGTTCTTTTTCTCTGTCAGGTCATTACCCCCCCCCCACCTTTTGCCCTTCTGCTCTGTCCTCTGCTGTCTCCTGTCCTGTCCCGTCCTGTTCTCTCCCGTCTTCCCATTACGATCTCCTTTCTCAGTGGGGACAGAGGGGTCCTCTTTCCCACTCACGCTTTCCCCTTCTGTGTCCTTTTTCTTCTGTCTCTCCGGTCTTTCCTACCTTCTCTTTCCCTATCCCCCTCTTTCCCTACCTTCTCTTTTCCTCCAGCCTGTCCCTCGTCGCTCCTTTGTGTATTTTGTAATCGGTTGTGAGAAATCGGTTTCCAGAAGTGTTGATTGTTGAAATATTGAGGATCTGGTAAAACGCCTGCTTAGCGAAAATATTACAATATCACACAAACAACAAAGTGCCGTAGACGTGGAAACGGTCGGTTGATCGATTGTTTCGTTAGTAGGGGAGGGGGGCGACCGGAGGAGTGCGGAAACCGAGAGTAATTCTAGAACGTACGGGCGTGGCATCACCGTGTTTGGTTGGAGCTGCAGAGGACCCGATCTGGCAGCAGTTGCTATTCTTATCCGTGTTTCTACAGCTAGCAATTGATTGACGGCGGCTGTTTGGATCATTGATGTTGCCTTGCCTCGCGCGGTGTACAGGTGACGTACTTGGAATAACAACAAACGGAAGACTGCATCGAGCTCAGCCTCTTCTGTGGAAATGAATGTGCGGACAAAGATTGTGTGTGCGCGTGTGTGTTTGTTTGTGTTAACAGTGTGGTGGGGCCGTTTGCAACAGGTTTGATTAGATGTCTGTCAAAAATTGGATCTTGTCTGGGAATGCCGCGTCTCCATCCAGCCTTCACCTGTACACATAGCATGTTGAGACGGGGTTAAAGAGTGTTTTGACTGAACTCGGATTAAGTCTGTGGCTCCACACATGGCATGTGAGACCAGAACTCGGATTAAGTCTGTGGTTCCACACATGGCATGTGAGACCAGCGTTACTGTGATGAAGACAATGTGTCGCCACCAGACCTTCTCATTGCGCACGAAGCTGCGAATTGCTTACAAAACGAATTAGGAGCATTTACTTTAACCCTTTTTTTTTCCAGTGTACTGAAAATGGTACGTGAGCATGAAGGCGTTCTTGTCTCTTCGTGCGTTGTGGTGCCCGCCCTGGTCACCCATGAAATCACTGAGCGAACGTGTGGATTCTCTGCAGAAGACCACATTTTCACGCGATGAATATACGGGTACTTTAAAGTGCATAGGTTATGTGAATGCCCTTGCAGCAACCCACCCTAGTTCGATGCTGGCATGAAACCTGTAAAGCTATTGGATAGTTTTACCCAAGGGTGCAGAGTTTTGTTAATTTCTTTAACCGGTACCTGGAAAATTTCACGAGCTAGGAGATCCCATCGGCAACTGAAGAACTCTTCATGTTCGCTAACGGCAGCGCCATAAAATCCAGCGAGCAACGAATATTGTCAATATAATAATTCAAAATATTTATATATCTCCCAACTGAGCTAACTGCTTTACAACACACACGCACACACAGTACACTGGAATCTATCATTCATATGCACATATGGGCTACACGCAGGCTAATTGATAGGCGAGACGAAAGAGATGAGTTTTAAGGGCAGTACGGAAAGAGTCAAAATTGTTACGGGTACTGGCAGGAAGAGAATTCCTAACCGAGCTGAGCAGAAGAAAGAGCGCTGTCCGAAAAAACTTTGTTTTGACCTTTGGAACGACCAGGACGGAGGCATCAGCAGAAGAGCGGAGGGTTCTAGGTGGAGGATACGGCTGGATGAGGTCTGAGAGATAGGGGTCCTGTCCGGTACAGGGGACGTGGGATAAACATGCATTCTTGTATTTGATTCGATCTTCAATCGGTAGCCAGTGCGCAGTTTTTGCAGGTGAGAGGTAATGTGGTCAGGTTTCCGAACTTTCAAAATCAGTCGAGCAGAGTTGTTCTGCAGCTTTTGTAGTCTGTTTAGAAGATACTGTGGACAGTTATAGAGAAGAGCGTTGCAGTAGTCCAGTCTAGAAAAGACGAAGGCAGAGATGAGAGTTTGAGTGGCTTTGTCTGTGAGGTCATGACGAATGGAGCCAATTCGTCGGAGTTCATATATATATATATATAGTTTACTGTGCGGATGAGGTTAATAACATGATTGTGCATTGTAAGTAGGGAATCCAGTGTAACATCAACGTTCCTTACAGACTGTGAGACTAAATTAGAATTTCCAATAAGTATAGACTGGGGTATCCAAACAGATGTAGACCATATATACGTATAATATGTATAAAACTGCGTCTCCATGTGCTTTTAGATTCGTCTGACAAATGGCCGAACCTTTGCAAAGCCATTCCTTCCTCTTTCCTTCCCTCCCCAGCGCGCGCCCGCGCCCCTTCCCTCACCGTAGCCGCTCCGATCTCTCACGACAGAACTGTTGCAACGCCGAAAGTAGCTTGTTGCTAGGGATGAGTGCTGGGTGTGACTATTCACCCCACGTGAAATGGCAGGAAAGGCCCTGGTTTGGAAGGAAATTTTGAACAGCTACATGCTGTTGGGTTCATGTTTATTAGTTTCTAACGCCTGTTGTTGTTACTGCTGGTGTTGAAATCACCAGATTTTACGTTCGCAGTGTTCAAGTTCCTTAATTAATTGAAGAATTCCGTTCAATATTGCAGTACATCCATTACATACAACACTTCCACCCCTCCATTCAATACACCTACACCATTTCATGCACCTCTGTCACATTCCTCGACATCAACATAACATTACAGAACAGCCACCTTGCAAGCACCATCCATTACAAACCTACGGACTCACACTCCTACCTTGACTTCCACTCATCTCACCCACCCTCAACCCTGCACAGCATACCCTACTCGTAGTTTCTGAGACTCCGTAGATTATGCTCTGACGACACTGACTTCCATGAACAATCCGACAGAATGATAGACGTTTTCCTCGCCCGCAACTATCCCTCCAGACTTCTACACACTGCTAGACAGAAAGTTGCCCCCACACCACGCGCACTTACACTACAACCCTCCCACCACCACAGACACACAGAACCAAGGCCGATCGCTGTACTGACCCACCACCCCCACAACCTCCCAGTACGTAGGATCCTCCTTTCCAACTGGCACCTGTTGTCCAAATCTGAACCCGACCTCTTCAAAAAAATCTCCCCCTCCTAGCATCTCGGCGGGATAAGAACCTGCGAGACCTTCTAGTACACTCCAAACTAAAACCGAATACCTCCCTCCCCCCTTCCTGCGGCTCCACCCCGTGCAATGTCCCCCGTTGCCACACTTGCCCCTACCTTAACACTGCCACAACACTCCACACACCCAATACCACCTTTGTCATCAAACGCAACTTCACCTGCACCAACAGCAACATCGTCTATGCTATCACATGCACCCTCTATCCCACTTTATTCTACATCGGGGAGACAGAACGCACTCTCAACACCCGCTTCACAGAACATCTAGCTGACATTAAACACTGCAGAAACACACCAGTTGCACGTCACTTCACTACACCCCCACACACAACCGACAACATGAGGCTCTGTGGTATCTGGAAAATGAAGGGCGACTCCACTGACCGCAAGAATATCATTTCGGTACCATGCCACCTACTGGACTCAACCTAAAACACTGATCCTCCCCCTCCCTTCCCTTAACCCCCTCACCCCTCCGTCTCTCTCTAACTTTTTCTCTCACCTCCTTCCCACTCTCTCTCTCTCACCGACGCCCGCTTACCGGCGCGCGAAATTTTTTTCCTACATGGACTCTGAGCTGAGTCCCAACTTGGTGCGAACTGATGCGCACCGAATCAGAATGTAAACTTCCTGTTCAGCGCGAGACACAAGATTCACTTATCATAGTGTACTTTCGCTCACTTTTGGTCCTCGGACGACGCAATAAATCATTAAATGAAAGAATAAGAACTGAAATTACTTCTTCAGCGTGGTCAGCTGCCAAAGCGAACATAGATACCGTCTTCTGTGCAGCAAATTTCTGTATCGGAATATCGTCCACTGGCCTACCTTTGATAGCTGCGAGTGTTGACATCAGTTTGAGTTTAACGAAACTTAATTACTAAAATCACAGCATGGCTCACTCAGTCACTGACCGCGTAAGTTGTAGAACACTTTATACAGCTTAGCGTATTTGGTCAGTGGTTTTAAGGAACAGAGTTTAGC
>SMGT01003782.1:548057-579066 GCA_004794575.1 Lanistes nyassanus | reverse complement strand
CAAAGTTAAAAAATGTAACATACCTTTTACAAAAAGACGCACCAGAGGAAAAGGGGAGAAGGAGATCTGTTCTCCTTGTCAGCAGAGCACAAAGTGAAAGAGGGACAGGATTCCCGCGAAGCCGTGGGCCCGGATTCATGCGCGCTATCGCGCAATAGCGTGATTCGGTCGCACCGATAAATTTACTGGGACACCCTGCCTCCCACTTTGGCCAAACTACAATAATACACATTTTCCCCTAGTACAACTAAAAGGGTCTTTCTTTAAATATACCCAAAGGCTTGTCCCCAGACAACAGTTTATTTGTCTGCGGGACTACATTTTCCCTACCAAGGTAGTATCTCCCCAAGCTGGATAGACCGCAAGGGGAAATAATTCTGGTAACCCTGAGGGGGTTACATAACCTATTTTTAACCTTTCTCACTCACTGTCCCCTGGTCATTCTCCTGCTATGCAGCCTACGCGCCACTTCTACTGCAGAAAAGTCTTTTTCCTTTTCGTTTCTTCGTCGTTTTTGTGTCGTCCTGATGAAGGGGTAGTGCCCCGAAACATGTAGATTGTCTTCGTCTTTGTCCCCTTCTAGCTTGGTACAGTTCCCTTGTTTTATATTTAATTCCGTTCTGGAAAACCGTCTCCGCATGCACCCCAGCCCTGCGTGCAAAATAGCATATATGCTTATCAGAGGTGGGTACGCAGAACGTCAGAAGAAAGAAAACGGGAGTCAAGCAAAAATAGACAAGCACAGCGTTTCCGAGCATTGCCCCGTCTTCAGGGCGGCACAGATAAAGCGAAGAGTGGACAGCGCGTGGGAAACAGAGGCACAGCGTGCGATGCTGCCGATCAATGGCGAGAAAGCCTACGTACAGCTGTTGGTTACCTCGCTCTACTTCCCACGGACTGTCCCCTCTTCTCACATTTCCCGTCCAGCGGCGTTGGTGGATCATCGTGTGTGTGTGTGTGCAAGAGAGAAGCAGAAACCAAAGTTAACACCGAATAAACAAATGAATATTTTGTGCAAGTCTTTACAAGTTGAACCCAACAGCATCGGATGGTGTCGTCTGATGTGCGTGGCTGTATTGGTTATGTTACCTGCTAATTTGATGGCACTTCTGCATATACGACAAACAGCATGTTTTTCTTCTATATTCAAATCACTCGTTATTTTTTTCCTTTTACACAAAAGGTTGGTATAAACGAGATGTTTCTCCATTGTTTTCCACTATTTCGAAATCAAGGCAAGGCAAGGTATAGGCCCCCTATTCGTAGAATTGGAAACGACACTATAATATACATAGCATACAACACCGTTGGCTATAAGTCCAAAGGTGAGCTTTAAAAACAATGGTGCCCTTTGATATCAACATGCTGCCGATACATACCTCTTCCCCAGCACTTACAAGACTTAGAACGTCTCAATGGTGTCACATTATTTTCATAACTATTTATGTTAGTGATTGGGTTTTGATATTATTTCATATAAGAGTTGTTCCCCTAACTTGCTGGACTTCTGCCATCAGTTAATAACATTTACAGTAAGGGTTAGTATTTCATATCAGTCTGTAATCTTTATCTGCTGGGTTGATCCGTTTAGGGTTCTTAAATAACAAAATACAACATGGTTGCTTATCTTAATAAAAATGTTTGGTTTGGGGCAGCATCGCCCGCAATAAACTTTGTCCTATTGTCTGGAAGTTTCTGATTGCTTAAAATCACTGCAATTAGTTTTTAATGAAAAGCTCGATGTTCTGGTCGAGGTCGGACGAGTTGAGCGCAACTGTTAACATGACAGGGTGTCACCTTTCCTCTTATTTTTATGATTAAAAATACTTTAACATTCAATTGAATTAACTGTAACTGTATTTGCTGTAAGTGATAATCTCTCGTATAGTTGTAATCACTGTTTCCGAGCACTGGTTGTATATTTTTATTTAAAAAAGATTATTTATTATTAACCTGCTTATTTTTCTTGCGGTATTCGAAGAACCGTCCTGGAATACCTTACCGTTTTAAGACCGTACCGGTATTTACCTGTACACCGGTACGAACTGCCACCTCTAATACTTATGCTGCCGAAACAATGGGTCTTTTGTCTAAATGGCGTTCACCTTCGGTAACTCGCGACTAAGCCACCTGTCAAGCGCAGACCTGACGAACGCCTGTGAGATGACGTATTACAGGTCTGACAAGTGTCATGCTTGTCTGGATCGAGATGAAGACGACGCTGTATAAGAAAGCACACAGCTGTTAACCTGTCTTCATTGCCTATAGTTGTTTGGTCCCAGAACATTGGGACTAAAGAAGATCCATACAACCAAACGAAGAGGCCAGATTCAGCTGATAGATTCTTAACTGGACCTAAAGGACAAGTTTTGCTTCTCTGCTTTACATTTTTGGGGGTTTTGTCTCACAGAAATGACCTTACGGAAACTGGTGTTCCTGGCATATATCGTACACATTTTAAATACAGGCGAGTATGTAGTTGTTGTGCCAGTGCAAATGGCTTAAGTGACCGATTAAACCGTATTAACAATATTATTAATATAGCCTTAAGTATTGATACTGTCCGCAGGCTGAAGGTTTCAAATTGTGAACCCGCTATCGACCGACAGCGTGCCGAGAATTTCAAACTATTTTTTTAGCACATAGGCGTCTTTGCTTTCTCAGGATGATCTTTAACAAGCAAAAGTTAAGGGGCAAAAGAAATCTATACCGAAGTAAATGCAATGGGGGTATAAGGGGGATTAATAATCATGGAAACGGTAGGGATGCCTTGGAGATAGGTATAAATTCTTTACATTCTGCTCCCAAGAAAATTTGTAAAGAGGATGCCTGGTATCGATTAAGCAATGAAAATAAAACAGTTAAGACTGTTTAACTGAACGAATGAATTACGAACAAACGGTTGATGAAGAGGCGAACGAAAGACGCAATGGTGGTGCACACAGTGTTTTTGACAATCACACCTTGTTCCTCAGGTGTGGCCCTGTTGGAGAAACCATCCATCCTCACACGGAGCAATCGGGTGGCCAGGTCGTCTGCACTGTGCACTCCAGCAGAGCGACAAAGAATCTTCAACGGGTGTCTTCTGAGCTTCGGGATGCAGTACCTAGCCCAGTTCAGCTACCTGGCTATCAACGCTCCAGTGTGTAAATCCAGAGAAGTCTTCACTTGCAGGTATAGAAACACCGCAGTGTATCAGCACACATTAGCATAGACATATGCTAAGTCACAGCGCACACCTTACATATACCACAAGCAGGATTAATAAAGTAGCGCGATAGTCATTTAAACCTTCGTGCTGGTTTCGGCACGTCTTCGGCATAAGATACCTCGACCACAAGGGACGCAACTCTAGAAGCACGAGTTGGTTCCCTCCACTAGGCAGTTTCTTTAACAAAGCGTGAAGGAGTGAAGAATCTATATGTAAGGTCTGTGGTCACAAAGCATGGGCAGAGCAAAGAGAACACGGGCGATTTCTTGTGACAAGGATCGAAAATGAAGCTGAGGGTGTATTGTTAGGCTGGTCGAGTTCATATAGAGATATGCATATTCATTACAAAGGATCGAGCTAGGAGGTTATATATGTCAACCAGGTTCGTCCTGGTCGGACATTTTAGTGGGACGGTGCTTCCATCTTGCGGTGATTTCGCATTGTGAGTAGAGGGAGTGGGGTCCTATTTCTAAAGTATTCACTGAAAGAACCACCAGATTGATAGCTGCAGTAAACTGGCCTGTGCGAAATGACACTATTACGCTCGTGAGAAGGCTAAATGGAGTCTGCACAGTGTTTGACTCCAGGAAATAGTCCTTGACCATTCCTGCAATCGAACTAGCAACATCCACATGCTAGTCCGTAGCTCTACCTGCTAAACTGTCCAGGCCTCCAAGCGAGCTTCGATGCACTTTTGCCAAGAAAGTTTCTCCTTTTATCACATTTTCGGAAAGTGCGACTTTACAAGACTATTAGTGAATAAAGAACAAATGAGGACAGAGCCCTATAAATCATCAAATGATAACCCCAACAAAATACTGGCAGCGCTAGACACAACCGTATGCTGACGTATGCAACCAAGGGAGCCTACCTTACCCAAACACGTAGCAAAGAGAGAGTCGAAAGTAGAAGAAGATCTGCCACATTCCTTACTTTCGACTCTCTCTTTGCTACGTGTTTGGGTACGGTAGGCTCCCTTGGTTGCTTGCGTCAGCATACGGCTGTGTTGAGCGCTGTCAGTATACTTTGTCAGACTATTAGTGGGTCAAAAGTATTCTACTTTTTGTTGTTGTTGTTGTTTTTATACTTTCTGCGATCAGGTATCGATATTGTCGACATTCGAAGGGATTTGAAAAATATTTTGCCTCGGATTGATCTTAAACGAAGGATATTTCCATGCTAACTATACATCAATGTGTAATTCAAACAAGCCTTGGATTAAACCAAAGATGTATAGTTTTTGCTTAAAAAAAAACTTCTCTCACAGCCAGCCGAGGTGATGTTTGACATGGCTTACTAAGAAAGAGGTAAGCCTAGAAAAATACTTTATGTAGGTCTTTTGTAATTCATGGGCCCTGCTTTGTAAGTGCTGTACACGTGTAATGTTCCAGGTCAATTGACCGCATGCTGCGCTGCATTGAATTCCAGCCTGCGGACGTCATCAGCGACACCTGTTGGCCTGGTGTCAAGAGCATCATCACCGAGACATTTGGTAGATCATCGTGTTGCTCATTAACTTTTGGAATGTTATCTGTTTTAGACCCAAAAAAAAAGGTGTTGAAGTAATTTTTGAATGCAGCTAAAACAAGGAGCAGATAACGGAGGCGGAATCAAGTTTTCGATCGCTGTTATCACCTGCTCCCACACACACAACACATACGCACGGCTACAAGCACACATACACACATACGCGTGCAGGCACACAACACAGCTCACTACACACGCGCACAAGCACGCAAACTTATCGTGTGTGTGTGGGCGCGCGCGCGCGGGCGAGCATGCGTTTGCATACGTGCGTGTGTGCGGGTGCGTGTGTATGTGTGTGCCTGCCTGCCTGCCTGCCTGCCTGCCTGCGTGCGTGCGTGCGTGCGTGCGTGCGTGCGTGTGTGTGTGTGTGTGCGCGCGCGCGCTCGCGTATTGAAAGAGAGATCGGATGAAAGAGAAGAAAACATGATTTTAACTTAGAAAATAGGCACAATTTGATATTCCATTTCCTTTTGTTCCTAACATATGCAGGGGGTGGATGCCAATACTTCCGCCGGCGTGTAGTCGCGGATTTTACTGAGTTATTAAGATTGTAACCTATCAGTATTTTAACATCGATTGCAGGCAGGTACGGCGTCCCATGTACGTATGCAGATGTCCTGGACCAGTGCAGTTCGACTGTAAAAGACCTCCCTACCGTCGGTAGGAAATTATGTAATAGCAATGAAGACGCTCGCATTTTCACACGTTTGAAATGTTCTGCCTAAGACAAATCCCATGGTTACTGGTCAGTTTTGTCCATTTCTTAAATGAAAAGGTTTTGTAAAAATGTTCGTCGGAAGAGGGTGCGGGAAGGGGTTGGGGTAAATCTACTCTTGACAATCTTCATCACAGAGAAATACACGTAGATCCCACTGAGAAATTATACACATGTGTGTGTGTGTGGGTGAGGGTGTGTGAAAGTGTCTGGGTGAGTGATGATGTGTGAGAGAGAGGGTGTGTGAAAGTGTGTGTGTGTGTTCATGTTTCCTTCGGTCTGCTTATATTTCTGTGGCTAAAGATGTAGGTGACACATTCAAGGTATAGTTGTATTGGACGAATAGCAGGTATTTGCTGACTTTGGACCAACAGGAGATTTCTGGTACACTTGCGTGGGTACAGCTGCCTCCATTCTTGCATACTGATCTGTCGTAAACGTGATTTAGCGTCTGTAGATACTTTTTCTGAGTGCATGTGAGTTAACTGTAGTATGCAGTACGTCTGTGTGTGCTTGGGGAAGCGGGGGGAGGGGGGAACAAAGCGCGCGCACATCCATCCATGTTTGGGTATTTTCTCAAGTAACAATGGGAAATGTTGTAGTCAGGAAAGACTTCGCGAAGGCAT
Organism: Lanistes nyassanus; assembly: GCA_004794575.1. Taxonomy (NCBI): domain Eukaryota; kingdom Metazoa; phylum Mollusca; class Gastropoda; order Architaenioglossa; family Ampullariidae; genus Lanistes; species Lanistes nyassanus. The sequence goes on along the minus strand of SMGT01003782.1, from coordinate 572,987 downwards.
TATAAGTGGGTTCATATTCAGCAATTTTATTATTATTATTCGTGGGGCTTTGATAGCTCAGTTGGTAGAGCTGCAGGCTAGTGGGTGGAAGATTTCTGGTTCAAATCCTGGTGTGGCCAAGGGTTATGTCCTGGAGTTCTACAGTGTGCAAACTCCATCTTCCCGCACATTAAACTGCTCGTCCGCACTGACACATCTTACTACACCTCAGTCTGGTGGTTGTTTCAGTGCATAGCTTAGTAATAGGAACCCATTCCCCTATAGTCCACCGTCCTGATATGCACTGAGTTTGCGGCGGCCCGTTAAGCAACTAACAACCAATAACTGTTATTCGTGATACGTGTGATACGTGTGATACGTGATCTGTTGGCAGATCTTAGACCAAAGGCCTCTCTTCGTCCAAGTGTCCAGTCTGGCCAGCAGCTACTGACAACGTACCTTATGCTTGGAGGCTCAGGGAATTTCAAGTTCTAGTTCTAAGTCCAGACGATCAGCAGCTCAGGCAGCAACCTAAGGCTTGTGGGGATCTAAGGTTTAGGGACTCAGCTGTCAGTCAGACGGAAGGGAAAGCAATGAGCACAGCAAGCAAAGTAACAACGAACAACCAGAGTGTTTTTCCACATGGGTTTTCTCCTCTTGAAAGTAGCTATGCAGTCGTGTTGAAATTTAACACTCGTTTTTGCTGGCTATTGGAGAGCCGTCGCTAGACGTCCTTCGTTGTTTCGGCTTGATTCGTTGTGCTCTGTCACGCTCATTAATGATCAATAACCCAGCGGTTAACTTACCGCAGTCAATTATTTAGTCTGTTACACTTCTATAGACCTGAAGGCGACAAAAAAAAGACCAATTAACGTTGATAGAGTGACAGTACAAAAATAAATCTTTTAAAATTTATTTCTTGTTTGGGTTTTGTTGTTTCAAAAGAAAAAAAAAACATAAAATTTGCCACTGGACCTATGATTTTGTTGTTGTTGCACACATGAATAACGAGCTTCCTCGGTACGAATATGATCGAATATCCTCTTATCTACAATCAGTTATTTTTCCTCAAAATATATTTATCCAGACCATTATGGTATGTGTGTCATGGGATGTTATCTTTATAACCAGTAAATCTTGATAAAAAAAATTCTGATTCCCTAATGTACACTGTACTGCCCCATCAGTTTTCTTTAAAGTTCAAGGCTTCCGACAAGAAACGGTTTTGCCAACCTGTTTTGCAAACAGTCATGCTGTGCAACTGTTACGTAAACTGTATGGAAAAAAAACAACCTGCTTTTGAGTCTGCATTTCACATTGGCAAACAGTCCGGAAGACGGTTTTGTTTAAGCACGCTTTGAGCAGGATTAGCTGAGAGTCTCTTCAGTGTGTGACTCCACTATCACGGTTGCAGACGAAGAAATTTTTCTTTAACTCTTATATTGGCAGTTTCACTGCACTCACAACGCCTCCATCCCAGACTCTTTCCATTTCTTCCTCCGCTTTCCTGCAGTGCACGGACTATCGATGTTTTTATCTTTTCTTCCCACCCACTCCCACCTCCACCTATAGCTAGTTAGCCGGCTACTGCACTGTAAACAAGAAGCGTTTGAGTTAGAACACTTATTTTGTTACCGAAACAGAACGCGTTTTATTTATTTTGATCTAGAACGTTTTACATCTGTTGGTGCTAAACTAATGTAAAATGTGTTCTGGACTGTGTTCTCGAAAGTGTTCAATTGCCGGAAATGTATAAGCGGTGTTCTGATAATGTTCCAAATGTGTGCAAGCAGCAAGTGTTCAGTCAAGTAGGGGCACGCTAAGAACAATTAGAACAAGTGTAGCACACATCTTACATAGTATTTACACACGCAGCACGTGTTCTGGACCTACTTTAGCCCTTTTTACATGTAATTAGTGTTTAACATAATTAGAGAGTGCGGTCACACCAAAACTATTTTGTTCTTACAGGGCAAGATACACATTACATAATAGCCTTCTTACCTTTTATAGTAAAGCAGCTTGAAAGCAATTGATAAATTTCCTCCGCCGGTGAGATGCGGCATAGGCGACTTAAGTAATGCTGCTGAAGCCAATGTTGGTCCTAATAAAAGTGATGATTTTTGTCCAGTCCACTCCTCCTGACACAAATCACTATGGAAACTACATCGATTGCTTTTGGTTGGGTCCTGCCTTTGGTCACAGAAATGAGGATTTTTTCTAAGCAAAGCATGTAGTTAAGATATTTTTATCAATTAGTTCATCTCATAGTATACTCAGACGTTTTCGCTGGGTTGGATATCTTTTTTTCAAATTATTCCCCCCTCCACCCACATACACATCCACGCACGCACGTACGCACACACAGATGCACGCGCGTGCACACACACACACACAGATGCAGACACACCCTCCGGCACATATACCCCATGAAGAAAGTTACGAATCTATTTTGAGAAGAAAGAGCAGAAGTGTTGGTTTCCACAGCTAGATATTTTATCTACTACGAGAGGTCATGAACCTCAGCACACAGATTCGCGGAGTCGCGCTTGGTCGAAGTAAAGAACCACACTGATTAGTGAACGCATGTCACGGGGCCTCGTGGTGCAGCTGGCACACTATTCCCCCCACTCCCACCCGACGGTGTTCGTGCACTAAACTGTCAGACAGAGCACGACCTTCATCTGCCTTGTTCATAATTAATAACTTCCTCTCTACACGACAGTTTGGGACACAACCCACGTTTATTATTATTTTTTTAAACCCGCTGTCTTATAGTCAAGCCCTCAGTTCACTGAGAGTATGCTGTGGAACAGCATCTGGCACACATATATACTTCGTAACAATATTGGTTCACATTCTTGTAGATGAATTTTTTTCATTATTTAGCTCAACACCCTGAAAGGCTAGCTGTGGTACTACGCATCTTTGTATATATGTGTGCCTGTGTATGTACAACGGAAGTATCAATAAACATGATCATATGTATAGCTATGCATATTAATCTTGAATGATGCTCCTGTAACACACGCTAATTTTTCAATTCCTTTTTAAACTATAACTATGAGAAAGACAATTTAGAGACAGACAGACAGAAGGGATAGAGACAAGATGGAGAGAAAGAGTGTACTTTATTGTAACATTTGGACAGTCAAGCTGGAGTTGCCATTCTGCTACTCTATACATAGAGGAGAAACGATGTGCAGGCATTCCTTAAGACAAGAACAGTCAATGTACAATCAGCTTCACGTGACCCATAAATAACATCACAATGTGTGTGTGGGGGGGGGGGGATTAACCCAGTGAAAAAAAAACCAATCCTGAGTGAAAAGTTTTTTCGTACCGCTAGTGAGCTTCATGTGACCCGTAAATGATAGCACGATGAGGAGAGGGGTAAGGGGAATGGAGTAGCACAAGTAAAAAAAAATCTCTTTAGTCTCTCTCTTTCTTTCTGTCGCTAATCCGCGTCCCGTTTCTCGAGCTCGCCTCCTTTTTGTCCACTCCCATCCTACGTGAATGTGTGAGCGAGTGCGCATACTCAGACGAGAGATAATGACGGTGACAATCAAAAGCCAGAGAGAGAGAGAGGAGGGGGACCCCTAAACGAATAAACAGACACGAAGCCATTAGCCGGGTTCACTGCAAGTGACTATATCTGGGCTGCTAGAAAAATCTAGATGGTGAACAAAATTTTCAGAAGCAAAATCCTCTGGACATTTATTTTCGTAATAAATGAAATAAGCAAGACATAAACAATTAAAGTCTCTCGATAAGCAGGGCGCTTGGTCATCTCGACATACCCAGAGGTATGTAGGCGCAGAAAGATGGAATATGCTGTAAGAAAGGGACGTGAGCAAACTCTGTCTGACGCTGCTGAAAGTAATTTATTAATTTATACAGATTAAAAGGGTCCTTCTTTCAGCACCGTAACTTCTTTCAGTTTTCCGTCAGTACTTTGCGAACCATAAAGAAAACTGACACGAGAGGCGGACCTTATATAAGTGCTCAGGATTTCATTTGTGCTTCGTTAGAGAGATTTTTATCCCCTAGAACAATACTTCTTTGTGCTTGAAATTCTTCTGACAGGTGAATACATTTACCGCCTCCTAGTGGACCTGTGCTCTCTCCTCGGACATGGCAGGCTGTGTCGGTGTTGTCGTCTTAACTGCTTTAATTTCACTAGCGAGAGGCAAGTACTGAACTGTGTATTGTACTGTATTGTATTGTATTCTATACAACATACTACACCACGCAGTACACCATGTACTGCACTATATACTCTGCTGTTTGCTGTTTACTATATATTGTGCTGTGCGCTACATGCTACACTACATCTCATACTGTGCACAGAGCCGTATCCACTGTGCATTACTTGTGTAGGCTACATCTTGCATGGTTTGCTATAATACTGCACTACAATCTGGACAGGAGAGTGAGAATATTCACAGACAGTCCTACATTTTAAATATTTCAGGATATGCCGAAAGCTAGGAATGAATTAATACTTAATTTTGTCTGTAAAGGGAAGTAATTTTTTCCTCCTGTCTCACTTTTTGTCGTGGTTCCGTGACAGGTGGGACTAAAGGAATTAATCGCCTGTTTTTTCTTGTTTAAATTTACTCCTGCTGTTGAGGGTTTTGGATAATTCATGTCAAGAAATGAAATACTGAAATGTTAATATAGTGATGCGGCTTCTAAAGTCTTTCTCCTACTGCTGATGTTCTACTGCTGATGTTCTACTGCTGATGTTTTTCTCAACCATTATGTACGTCCGTATGTGTGCTGCATTGTTTTAAAAATAAATCTTGCTTTGTCCTACCTTAACAAGGCCTCGTAGTGGCCAAACCGCACTGCGGTCTGTTAACGCCCTTTGCCAAAATATTCTCATCCTGCTGTCTGTCAGGTCAGTCGCAAACCCTCCTTGAAAGTCTCATCAACGAGGTCCTGGGCCCACCGCCCCAGTCCGCGTCTTCCAGCCAGAACAACGTGGTCCAGCAGAGACCGGTTGTCAACAACGGAGCGCTGGGCAGCAACAACGGACCGCAGTTTGCTGACATCAGCCCTCTCGGCGTGTCCAGCTTCGGCTCGCCCCAGACCGGAAGTAGACAGATGGTGCAGCTGCAAGGCGGTGTCCGCCCGTTCTGCAGCGACACCGAGCGGCAGACGCTGTACCGCAGCTGCGCCACGAGCTTTGGGATGGCGCACATGCGGCACTTTAGCTTCCTGGCCAGCCAGCGCACGTGCCGCTCTGAGGTGTTCAGCTGCAGGTCAGATATAACGCGGGTTGCAGAGCTTTTAAATAAGTACCCCTTTGTGTTTGATAGTGGGGAAACCACCCGCAGAAACAGCTTCGAGTAGGTGTTGCTTGAGGAAGCGTCTAAATGCTTCAGTACATCTCTGACTGCGAATGTTCGAAATTCATCAACTGGTTCCAGATCTGGGCTGCGTGAGCGTTCAGCATCTGTTTTGGTCTTAGTGTCAGAAAAGCGGTCGTAACGTCCGGTACCCAGTCCTCTGTATCCCAAGTGTGTCTCTACTAAGAGGAGAAAGAACCTCTAAGCAACTCTGTCCAGGGTCTACAGCAGTGTGGCTCCTGACAGAGTTTATGCTCCCATGCATCGATTACGTCACTTACGTTACGAAAGATTCCAACTAGTACTAGCTCCACATGGGGTTTTATGTGCTAAACTGTATTAAAAGCTGCGGTAAATTTCTTTTCTTTCTTTATTTTGCATGACTTCTCTCTGCTTTATATATTTTTAACGAAGGTAGTAGCCCTATAAGGCTGCATTTATCTGTGTTTCAGTCTAGTTCATCTTCTTTGTTCTTCCTGCCCGAGTCCTAATACCTGGAAGGGCAGTTTTTTTGCTGTAGTTGCAGAAAGTAGTTCGCGATCTGCTCTTTTTTGTCATAGAAGTTTGCAATGGCTTGACCCTCTGTTTGTGTTTCTGGCTAGCCGGGTGGACGAACTGATCCGATGTGTCAACAGTCAGCCGGTCTCTGTAGTCAGCAACCGGTGCTGGTCCATGGTTCGCAGTGTTCTCACCGGCTTCCTACGTAAGTTCCAGCACGATTCCGTTTTCCTGGACAGCAGGAGACTCACCCAGCTACCGACAGATAGGAGTCTTTTTTTTAAAACTACTATTGCGTTGCTTTGATAGATTGTCTGTCTCACTGACTGTTGGTTGGTTGCTTAACGTCCCGCCGCAAACTGGGTGCATGTCAGGACGGTGGACTATAGGGGTAATGGGGTCCTATTACTAAGCTATGTACTGAAACAACCACCAGACTGATACCTGCAGTAAGATGGCCAGTGCATACAGGTAGTTTATTGTGCGGGAGATGGCCGAACGGAGTTCGCACAATGTGTAATCCCTGGCAACACCAGAATTCAAACCAGCAAGGTTCCCACCACGTAAACGCGCAGAACAACTGGAACCAATCAAATGACGAGCTCTAAATAGGATGTGTAACAAGCGCAGCCAATCAAATGGCGAGCTATATTTCGAAGGTCTTTCAAGGGGCGGGGGGAAGGGAGGGAGAGGGGGATTTTCCCAGAGGAGGGGGGGTTTAGGGGAAGGGGAAGGGGTGGGGTTAGGGTGGGGGCTAGGAGTAGGGGATAGGTGGGGGTTGGGGGAGGGGTGGGGTGGGGTATAGGCAGTAAAGATCTTCCAGGAAACTGCAAGGTTTTCAGTGGTGACCCTACGAGATTAGCATATTTTACGTGATACTGTATTTCGATTGGCTCCAGTTATTCTGCGTGTTTTCATGCTTCTAGTCCGCAGCTCTACCAACTGAGCTATCTAGGCCCCTGTCTCACTGACCGAAAATATCTCCCCAGAGACGAAGCGTGCAGATTTCTCGGGTTAATGTCGAAAAGGGCACTCGTCGGCTCGCAAACTCACATATCTGGGGGCAATGTTTCTCTCTGTCTGGCTTCTCTACCTCCCCCCCCCCCCGCTCCCACACACACATGTGCGGTCGAACCCATGCACACACGCCAGCGCAAACAACCGTACACCTGTGTCTGCTGAAAGCCACTAACTGGACTACTTCGCCCAAGTGTTGAGATTTGAAATTGGGTGAATAGAAATAGAAACGTTACACAGTGTTACTAAAAAATGTAATCGGATAATGCAAAATGTAAATAAGATCCCCAGACTGACTGACTGACTGACTGACTAACTGACTGACTGACTGACTTGCTCGATGGTCCATTCTAATCCTTATATTTTCAGGCCAAAACAACATCCCGTGTACCTATGATGATCTGTATAAAAAATGCAACACCACGTCAGCAGACGTCCTACCCATTGGTGAGTAAAAGTAAAACCCTCTCTCTCTCTCTCTCACACACACACACACGCACGCACGCACGCACGCACGCGCATACACATTCGCGCACACACACACACACACTTGCTTGCTCGCTCAGCCACGCCTTTCGTGCGTTTGTGTGTTCTACAGAGTGTGTCTGTATCCTCTCTGTTAGTTTTCCTCGTCTCCTTGCTCGAGTTTTTCATTAGTCCGCTCACTGGGCGCTCAGTCTAAGCTTGTTCCGACTATCTGCCCCCAGACCAGCGTGCGCAAACCGGCCAGGGCATGAACACAAATCCCATGGAGGGCATTGGGCCAATCATCATGCGACACGTCATGCCAATGGTGATGATGATGACTTCCGGTGGGGGAGGCTTGGGCAGCATGTTTGGTTTCTAACTGGAGCAGCAGCTGCAGCATCGACTACTATACCACCACATCCAGCACCATCACTAACAACAACAACAAAAACAACAGCAGCAAAGGACACAGCTGCAAGTTAGAAAAGGCCCAATACTGGAACCCCGGGTGTCAGCAGGAACGTCTCTCAAAGACTGTCTTTAGTAACTAGCGTGTATGTCTAGCGTAAAATGCCCCACCGGCATGCACGCGTTTCCTCTTTTCTTTAAATTCACATTGTCTTTGACATGACGTTGAAGCGAAGATTTGGTCTGCGTGACGGAGAAATCACAGGTGAACGGTGACTTCTAACTGTGGATCGACTGTCTGCAAGGCTCGGGCCATTAGTTTGCAAAATCTTTGCAGCATCTATCTGTTGTCGGATACGCGTCGTACTGACTGTGTAAACTATTGTCAACAAACATGAAGTGCACGCCACACTGCCAACGAACCTGCCCATCAAACTTGCCATCATGCATAGCGCGTGATAAGTACTTAAGTACTGTAGTGACACTGGCCCAAGGTCGGCCAACCGTATCATTTCTAACACGTAAATTTAACAGATTCAAATCTGGGTAGACCAATCGTAATGTGTATAATAAATATGTAAGCGTTTGCAAAACTGGAAGAAAGATTTTGGTATTTGTAATACCACAAAAGAAAAGATATAAAATACTGTAATAAGATGAAAATGAATTATTATTAATTTAAATATAATATCAGAATGCATACAGAAGAAAATAGAGCTGGACTAATGACATTAAGGAATAAATGCATAACAAAGCGCATAGATGAGTCATACTTCTGGGCGTGAGTTCGTGCCAAGAAGCCTGTGGTAGGCACATCGAATGCGTGCATGAGTGCACATGCATGACAAAGAAGAACTGTCTGTGGGTGTGGCCGCGGACAGTGAGACAATGAGACAGACACAGACAGGAAAAAAGAAACTTAAAAAAACAAAACCAAAAACACAAGAGAACAATCAGTAAGGACCAAAGTTATGGGAGTAAGGTTTATGTTTAGACATAATGCAAAAGAAGAGGAAACGAGAGGGGGAAGAACTGGTTAAGGAACTCATTAAAGATGAAGCTGTTCTTAAACGTTTTCTCGACGGAGTCCTTCAGCTGTTCATTCGAAAAACTTCCTGCTTGTCCTAGCTGTAGAATAGGCCTATATGTCGTCATACATAAAGACCTTTCTTAACTAGACCAGTGTGCATTGTCCTAGTTCGCCGAACCTTGCCACATCTTGACCAGATTAGGCGAAGTAGGACGAGGCATATTCATCGGGTTATGAAGCCCAAGCTTCACACTCCCGTTCGCAGCAAACGCATTTATTTTTCCATCCACGACGTGTCACCTCGAAAGTTTCACGTGGCTCTCTTCCGGTTGCTTCTAAAGAGATTTTTTTTCTTTTTGACTGCCTTTCACGATCTTCTACCCTCTCCCGCTTACCAAACAGAATGACAACAAAGGAACTTAACCGAGGAAGACATATAACAAGGACACGTCTGCGGTACATATTTTGCTTGGTTAAGTTCCTTTATTGTCATCTCACGTTTTACTCCAAGCAGGAGTCATTTATTTCTTTTTTTCAAACAGAAAGACTTCTAGAAACATCACAAGCGAGTTAGCGAGTTTTTTTCGCATTAAAGTTTTTAATGAAATAATTACAAAAAGGATTTCGCTAAAGGCAATGTGCCACGTAATCTGACATTGAGTAATGTTGGCTGGAGTTCATTCGTGTTCTTTGTATCTCATCTAGCATTCGGCGCAGATGCGGAATCTCAGGTTTTTGTTTCCCTTTTAAGGTCAAACAACTCTTTATGATCACCATATGTATATAAAGGCATATAAAGAAGCAGCATTGGCAATAAGCAACATTAGTTATGGGAGTAAGGTTTATGTTTAGATAGAAACCCAAGTTCTAAAGTTAAGTACAAAATGTTCAGCAGGACCATGAGTGCGGTGATGTCTGTGTGCGTGCGCGCATGCGTGTGAGTGTGTATGTGTGTGCATGCATGCATGAGCATATGTAATTTTTGTCTACGTATGTCTATGGGGTGACAACAATAACACCCATTAACAAACACGCAGTTCCCTCTCACCCCACCTGTCAACACATAGACACATGCACGCACGCGCAGACATAGGGCCTACATGCACACACACACACACACGCGTGCAAGGCCCAGAAGGCAAGATCTGGATGAGGAAGAAGAGGTGTAGGACAGAAGGAAATGTTGGGAGGAGAACTCAGGTGGAACGAGGAGGGAGGAGACAAAGAGAGAGGGAGGGAGAGAGAGCCAGCATTTAGCTTTCGTGTCATGAAGAGTCGGGAGGAGCAGTGCTCGTAGTGCTTGCAATAACAGTCCCTTCTACCAGTCCCCCTGCGCCACGGAGGGCGTGTCCAAAGCAAGTGTTCACGAAGGGCTCAAAGTTGCCCAGTCAGCATGCGAGATCTTTGGAGACGAAAGTTATATACTGACTCGCATGATCTATGCGACATTACGCTCTCGTCAGGGCGTGAAGAAAAGAGAGGACTGTAAAGACGTAGGCAAACTCTTTCGAAAACTAGGGTAGGGTGCTGCTCAGATAATGAACACGTCTCACGTGGAATGACTTTGGAGACTTATATTATAATCTTGGTTAGATCTGCTACCACTTTGTTCCACACAAGAATATAAATAAGCCAGAATGAAAAATGACAATGTTTCAGAACGAGTTTTGAAATCCTTCGCTGAAAGCCGAAGAGCCTCTACAGTTTTGTTCCCATAGCTGATTATGCTCCACAATAGCCATGTTCGTAGGAAAAATAGATCTTTTTATCCTGGTGAATATATAATTTATTTTATTGTGATAGGTTTACTGTGTGTGGTGCTGAACAATATTTTGAAGAGGCATCTGCCCGCTTGCTCCTTGCTATGGTGCCCCAAGTTGAGTGAAAATATTTATTAGTGCTCTCGGCATGCAAAGAGCTTACTGTCGTGTCATGATGTGCTGCCAAGAGCAGTAGTTTCTTTTCGTATGCTGTAGATGTGCATCTGACAGGACGCAGAATAGTCTCCGCTCATTTCTCTAGGCTATTGGCATTCACCCCCATCCAAAATAATCTCAATCTCAACATATATTTATAGCCACTACACAGCTCACGTACAAATAAGAACCGATGCATGCACAGAACATAACATTCTCACAAAAACCCCAGCCTTCTAGACGAACTCACAAAAGGGGCTAACGCAAGTAGGAATAAAAAAATTATGCAGTCAAAACTTTCAGTCTGGATAGCTATGCGGTTGGCTTTTATTGCTTAACATCTGGTTGAAAATGGGATGCATATCAGAACGATGTTGCTTGAGACAAGTTAACGGTCTGCCACATTGGGACTGGTGTCGCAACACACGCTTCAGTCCCGCCCAGTCACATTGTACTGACACCAGGCCAACCAGTCCTTGCACTGTCCCCTTTCGTACCAGGCGTCTGGCAGGGCAGCTACTAGATTGACAATTTTAAAGCCTTAAGTTTGACTCGGCCGAGACATGAACCAGTGACCTCCCGCCTCGGAAGCTAACGTCTTAACAGTTAGACCATCGAGGCGGCCACTCTGCAGTCTGGAGCTAGTCTTGCCCAGAAAAGGCGCCCATCGTGGATATGATTTGATTGTGTCTCTTATGTGGGAAGAGAGGCATGGTTGTTTGGCTGTTTGTTGTCTCTTTAATTAATGTGAATTCTGATGGAGAAGCCCAGTGACGCAGACTTGACGGGAGGAAACGAAAGTATAAATGTGAGTAGCCTGGAAAGTGGCAGCCCCGTTAAAGTCAGGATACACGATCACACCAGACAGAAATTTATTAGCAAACGTGAACCAAAGCTTAAAATGTGAAAGCGTGCATGTCAAGTCACGAGTTATCGCAAGACAGATGGGTCCCTCTTTTCTCGCAGCCTAGAAAGTTTTCTCGAGAAGTGACCCCGGAATCCTCTTCGCCTGGAAGGACATTCCGGTATCTCGTAGTATATTAAACAGACTTTGCAGACATAAAGAGGTGCTGCTGATCTGAAATCCCGACCACTGTCTGACATTCGTGTTAACCTATAGCTTAGTACTGACACCATGAAGGTTTGTGTGGCGTTGTTCATCACGTCTGCCTTGTGGGGTGAGTTGTCTGTGATAAGGCTGGGTCATTTGATGCAGATATGAAATCTGGGGTATATACCAGCTATGCATATAAGACAGTCTTTACAAACCCATTCTTCCGTGTACGTTCTCAAGGTCATTCAGTAATAAGTAGCTTTGCCTGATGCAATACTTGAGTTGTTTTTACAAGTAACTGAATTCTTGTGGTTCTGCGCTGTGAGTTAGTTATTATTCGATGCAGGCGATATTAATGTTATTACGTTCTTATGCTTACACGGTCTTACACAGAGAACAGTTCCCCTGAAGCATTTGCCAGTAATTCTGTCGTGCAGGTTTGCGGAGTTTTAAGCAGAGCATAATTCTTCTAATACGACAAGTTATATTTGTGCAAATTCTGAGTCATATAGTATTTCATCTGCTGTTATTGCTACTTATGTGTGTTTTGTTCAGTCTAATGCAGTATAAGCACTCCGTCTAAAGACTTTTTTCTATTATGCTTCGGTCTGGCATATCACATAATTATTATGATTATATATCCTCTGTCAATGCTGGGACGACCTGGAGGAGTTCTGTCTCCTCTGACTGACATCAATCGAGTGTCAGCTACTAATACTTAAATATTATCTCGAGATCTAGAAAGGAAATTTACACTTTTGTTTTAAACAGTTTCAATGTAAGGAACACTTAATTTTGTCAAAAACGAATATAGATGATGGGCTTGTTCCAGAATTTATCTCCCGTCGCTGTAATGCACGCACTGCGTGTGTATTTATAAAACATATTAATGTACCTGCACATTTTACTCATTCGTCAAGGATGCTTGAAGTGTAGAGACGCGTAACAGGAAACATGCAGGGGGAAAATTAATTTATAACATGTATGTTATGTTTATCTAATACTGCTTTGGATTGCATGTATGTTATGTTTATCTACATACTGCTTTGGGTTGCATGTATGTTATGTTTATCTACATACTGCTTTGGATTGCATGTATGTTATGTTTATCTATACTGCTTTGGATTGGATTATGTTATGTTTATCTATACTGCTTTGGATTGCGAGTTTGCGAGGTGGCATATATACATCCATCTAAACACGGCTGCTTGAATTTCGGTTCGCAGATTGGTACGAAAAGGCAGTTTGTGTATAGAGAAGGAGACAGGAACGGTATGTGCATTAAAAACGTATGTTTATATGCGTGCATGCTTGCGCGCGCGTGTGCATGTGTGTTCATGTGTGTGCGTGTGTGTATATGTGTGTGTTCATTTGTGTGTTTGTGTGTGCGCGTATGGTACAATCACCAGGCTCATCATTATCCGCCATGGCGCCTCCTGCGTGCAACAAATCCGAACAGTCTTACCTGTTTAACACCTGTCTCATGCGCTTTGGTGTCGCGCATCTGCGCGTCCTGCCACCAATGCGTCGCTCCAAGACCTGCCTGAGGCAACACATCCAGTGCCCGTACGTACTCACACGCCATCACAGGAAACCTCTCTAGTTAGCACTTATCTCGTCCAAACAGCTTGCCCAGTAAACAGGCGCCACAGACAGAAGAAATAGCGTTCCCTTAGACGAAATCTGAACCTCGACCCACGATTTTTACTGCCTTGATAACAAGTGCTAACCATTGCTCCACATGATCACTCATTTGCATTTTACCACGTCAAGAAATGCGATTCACGCTCGTTTAAGCATATGTCATAACAAGATCAGGTGATTCATGTCACTGTAGCCACTGCGAATGATATTCAATAGGTGAGTGCTACGCCACTCGACATAGAACAACAATCAATCGGTACTGCGTGGCGCTGAAATCCCGCAAACTGGCCAGAAGCGGGTGTAGTAGACGAGGAAAAAACATCACAGAAATATTCTCTTCGTAAAGCGAACGAAATTTGTTGAGACTGTAGCAAGCTAACTTTATTTATCTACAAAGTGAGCCGACACAACACACTCCATTTTACTTGTTTCCCTGTGTCCCAGTGTTCCGAAAGAAAAAACTGTAACTATAGGCTTCTGCTGGTTTTGGGGGATCGCATTACGAACACTGGTACTGGAAAATGAACAGAAGCTTGTTTTGAACGAGCTGCAAATCTATTAATAGTGTGTGATGTCACTATCAACAGGGCCGCACGGGAAGCGATCACTTGCATCAACAACGTAGAAAAAAGTCGACTTAGCAACGAGTGCTGGGACGGTATGCAGCCCACGCTGGATTACATGTTAGGTATGCTTGTTTATGTGAATTTATATGCACGAACGTGCGTTTGCGCGCGTGTGCGTGTGTGTAATTCCTTCTGTGGCTTTTCAAGGAATAGCGATTATGTCTGGCGACCTTTTCCCCAGATCAATACCAGTTCCACTGCCTGTACAGCGACTTGGAGACGGTGTGCTATGACGTTCGAGAAACCCCGATCAAACTTATCTCAAAATGTAAGTTAATCTGGTAAATAAAATGGTGTACATTTATTAGCGACTGTGACAAATACTTGTTTAAAGTCTTTAGACAAACGGACGGACTGACAGAGAGACGGACACACAGACAGGCAGACAGACAGACATCAATAGACAGGGAAGAGGGAGGGGAGTCGAGTTTTTGCGAAGACTGTGACTACTAATTAATACATGGAGGAAGACATTCTGGACAATATTATCCATCCATCCATCCATCCATCCATCCATCCATCCATCCATCCATCCATCCATCCATCCATCCATCCATCCATCCATCCATCCATCCATCCATCCATCCATCCATTAACCAACCAAATTCTTAGAATAACACTTCACAAATGTGTTGTGCATAATCTTGTCAGAAATCACTATTTCAGTAAGCTGACTTCTACATTACACACCCAGAATCAATTTTAGCCTTAAGCCGGCTTTCTTCTAGCGTAATGTCAATCTCAATGGTTATCTGTTTGTTTGTTTGTTTGTTTGTTCAAATAGCCGACAGGGCAATGGCTTTGGCGGGTTGATAGACCTCCGAATGAATACTGTGACAAAAAGTCATCTGTTACTCAAAAGACATTTTTCTATAGACTGTGGCAGCAGTGCTGAAGCAGAAATAGATAATGTAAGCATGCTGTGTGTCAATAAACAGGTTAATTCACTGGCTATTAAATACTGGCTGACAAAGAAAAGTCCTACAATTATTGTTGGTTTTTTTTGTTTTATTTTGAAAGTAAATGTCTGTCTCGCATACACATACGAAAATCCCCGCGCGCGTGTGTGGGGTGGGTGTGGCTATGTGTATATGTGCGTGCGTGCGTGGGCGCGCGCACACTGTTACGTTAATGCCTAATGTTATGAAACTCTTTGTTCTGAAACCTTATCAAAATAATATGGGCGTGTGATTGTCCCGTACCCCTAGTTTTGTCCTTTGCTATGTTGTGGGTAAGGTTTACGTCAGCACGCTGGGACGAGGATGTTGGAACAAGACCCGAAATCTTGACGATGCATAAAACTGGACTGTGGGCTGAACACACAGAGAACAGCATCTATACAGTAGGACGCCAATACTTACGAGCCTGCATACAGAGTGCATTTACAGACATACACATACAACTTATACGAATGCACACACTTACACATGGACACATGCAATCGCAAGAACACATCGAAACTATGAAAACGCTTTCATGTGTGTTAGCATGTGTGTATGCGCGGGAAGATGTGTGGGCATGTTGTTGAGGTATTTTGTCTGAACTGTGTGCTTCGTTGCGAACGAAAATCCCTGTTAAAAAAGACTAAAATAAAGATCATAACATAGCTCTTCTCTTTGCAACAAACACTTTATAGAAACACAGTACTCATCTGGTTACTAAGTAAAGGACTAAGAATATACAAATTACTGTGTTTACAAACGGTATCATCACAGTTTTACACGAAATAAGTATATAAAAATATTAAATAGAGCTAAAACAAAAAATCTCATTTGCCTCTCAAGATACCCATTTTCTCACTCCTCCTGCCATATTCTAACCAGCGCGAAATGCAGAAATGCAAAATAGACGTTTGCCACTACTCTAAAGTACAGTATTTATCTGGTTACCAGTAAAGAATGAGATCTGTATTTGTTGCACACATTTTTTTAAAGATTTGTACATCTCTATTCAGTTACTGAGGTCCCCGCAGGATACAGTGTATAACAGAGAACATATTTACAGATTACAGGCCTACAATATTTTTGATCGTTCTATCCTTCATGATAGCGAGTCACGACACGGCTATGCACACGTAGAAACCTTTTTATGCTAATAGTTATGTAAATATTTTTTTGTTCTGTGACAACCCGGCAATCTGTCAGCATAAACAAGGACATCACACAGCGAGTTCCTTTGTACGAGTCTAGCTGTGCGTACACATTTGCACTCGGTTTGCCGAATCTGCCGCACCTCCCCTTTCAGTGGCCTTCATCCCCCACGCCCGCCCCTTCTTTCCCGTACCCAGTTATTGGGCCTTCGCATCCCCCCCACCACCACCACCATCCGGGGTTTTCTGTACCAGCAAAGCAATGTTCAGGGACTTTTAAAAAAATGACAAAACAGCGTCATGCGATTCATGAGTGATGAGCGATGCTACAGCTGCATCGTTGGAAACATCTGAAAACATCGGATGACACCTCACGAACATCCGGGTTTCCCGAGGGAAGAAGGAGGATAAGTTAAATATTATTAACGCGAGCGTTGAGTTGGGAGCCTATTTCAAGCACTTCTTTTACAAATGTGGAAACGTGGAGTTGCCAGTATCTGTACTGGGGCAGTTTAACTGAGGAATGAATTGCCGCACCTTCTATCGCTTGAGCTGACACGTTGGAAAAGTTCGTTCTATCTGTTTGGGGAATTTTATTCTGCTGTGCACGTATCCAATCTTTTATTCGCTCAGTTTTCCTTCTGGATATCACGGCGAAAAAAAATTAGCCTCACTATGTCTTCCTAGTTCTGATTCTATCTAGTAAAGAATCGGTCTTTACTTGTTCAAGCGACTTATCCCCTCATTCACCCTTGCGTTTTTGTTTCTTGTTAGCATAATATTACTCAAGAAATTCCTTGCTCTGATTCTGGGCCTTTTTTTCAGAATACACTAGAAGTGGGACGGTCTTAATATCACACACCATTCCTTTCATTCTAGTCAGCATCTAGCATAATCAAATGGGGAAGCTGTGTAGCAAAAAGTAGAGAGAGTCCGAATCTCACACATAACCAGAAAATGTAGCAGCACCAGTTGGCATAATTGTACGAACAAGTTATAAAGCCTCTATTGTACGTAATAATTTACATACTGTGAGAGACAACTGGATGGGGATATGGCATTAGCTCTACGAAACGTCACCTTTGATCGGAAACACATCCATGTGTACAGATCATTTCATGGCGGATTCGATACTTTCTAATGTCACCCCTCCCCCCCCCCCCCCAATCATATCTTCCGCTTTGGGCATCCATCTCTCCTTCCCCTTCACTCCTGCCTTTCTTTCTTCCCTTGTAAACACTCGCGTGCGCGCGCGCACACCCACAAACACCAGCACGCGCCAACACACACGCACATACGCACCGATGTACCCTTGCCCGCTCATTTCCTTCGTGATACATCTACACATACGCGAACACATACATACGCATGCGCTTTGCTTTCCAGATCTCTCTCTCTCTCTGTCAAACACCAGCACTAGCATGACGTCAGCGAAGATGGTAAGCGTGAGAGTGATGTTGGTGGGCGGGGTAGTGGTTGTAGACGGTCGTTGGGATGATGAGGAGGATAAGGAAGGAGGGCGGGAACAACAAGTATATTGAGAACGAAGGCGATGCTGACAGACGCTCACGTGGCTGGGAATGGGCATTGAGTGTCTGCATGCACAGCGTCACAATTTCGCCCATAGTTGACAGTTATGCACGTGTTGTTACATCCCAGGTGGGGTCCAGAGAGCTCCGTTTGCAGCAAGCCTTGGCGTCATTTGGTGCGTGTGGCGACAACCTGCCGAGGTTTACCTACAGCTTTATTGCTGGCGACAAGTCCTTGCCTTGCGAGTCGTCGGGGTCGTTGACGAAGGCTTGGTTGCTGTAGTTGTGGTTGTGCGTCGTGTGTCGTGCGTTGTTGGAGTCTGGTGTGTTGTAGCTGTGTAGCTTGTCATCAGGAAGGCCTTTCTCTACGCTGTTGGCGGGGTTTTCTTCGGACACCTCCACCGTGAAGCCCAGCTTTGCACCTGTCTGTCTGCGCTCGAACCAAGCCGACGTGGTGCGCGTAATCTGCACGTGAAAGGAATTAAGCAAAGTGATTTGTTGACTGTATACCGTACACACCAACACCACACTGCGCAAAAATGCTCGTATATGTCGCTGATTTGGGCGCATTTGGGCGCATTTGGGCGCATACGTTTCGCCTCTTTGTGAACGCATATTTTCAAACAAGAACAAATGAGGACAGAGTGCTATAAATCGTCAAACGACAACCCCAACAAAGTACTGGCAGCGCTAGACACAACCGTATGCTGACGTATGCAATCAAGGGAGCCTACCGTACCCAAACACGTAGCAAAGAGAAAGTCGAAAGTAGCAGATCTGCCACGTTCCTTACTTTCGACTCTCTCTTTGCTACGTGTTTGGGTACGGTAGGCTCCCTTGATTGCATACGTCAGCATACGGTTGTGTCTAGCGCTGCCAGTACTTTGTTGGGGTTGTCGTTTAACGCATATTTTCATGCAGTGCCACGATAACGAAGACGACGACGACGACGATGATGATGATGTACTAATGATGGGTACGTATTGTGAACGAGGGGTGCGAATGCTTGTATGAACTGAAAAACAGACACTAACTCCCACGGAGCCCAGCCATTTGTAGGGTTGTATACTAGGCGTTCGTGTCTGTCTTTATGGCAATAGGAACAGTCGTAAGATCTTTTCTGCCTGTACAGTCTACAAGCATTTTAACAGGCACTAATTTAGTACGCCCATGCACCCCAAAGTAGAAGCTGAATAAAAAAAGATCAATAAATCTCTTCATAACACATGCAGATAGCTTTTTCCTTCTAATTGGACAATTAACGTACCTCTGAGTTCGTGCAGATATGGTAGCAGCCCCAGAGAACAATTAACGCGATTGGGAAAATGACCACCAGCCAGTATAGGAGGTTCGCCCAATCAGGCGTGGGCGGCGTGAACTGGAAGGCCTTGAAAATGATGACAGCCTGTAGGGTACAGACAGCAAAACCCTTGACAACTGTACACCTGTTTACGATAACACTAATTTCACTGGATACTGTCGCTTTTCACAAAGGAGATAAAATTCAACTGAAATGAATGTCCCCACTTTTTTGTTTTCGCACCAGGATAGGTACTTCTCTTCCCTCCCCCCCACACACACACACCCATTTGTTTTTCTTTTTTCGGAATTTGTGAGGAAGGATGGCAGCAGAGTGTTCCCGTGAAGGTCTGTTATGAAAAGTGTCAAACTTTGACTTAAAAGCGAAATCTGAAATACAATAGGTAAATTCTAGCATCGATAGCTTTGAGGAAAGAATGTCAACAGGTTGAGTAAAACAATTACCAACTTTTAGTTTATGTTCTGTGCTGTTTGGAAAACTTCAGAGATGGGAGGGGAAAAGCTTACATTTTCACAAATAAATATTTACGGAAAAATAAGGTAAGGGGTGACACTGAGTTTGATGACACATACCGTCAGAAGAACAGGAGAGATAACCAGCCAGCACATTTTGAAGTAGATGAAAGGTTCTCTCCCCACCATGCTTCGGACATCTTCTGCAAAGTTCTGGTAACCTGCGAAGCAGAAATCGAGATGAGGCTCATCCGAGGTTCATCAAAGCTTCTTTTTAAAATAAAGACAACATAAAAGAAATTTCCCATGACATCATCATATGAATCCATACCTACTCTCACGAGCTCTCTGTTTACTGACCATCTTAAAATGTCCGGAAAACATCACAGCTGGATAACGCAAGAAATTTATATTAGTTTCTGTTTGTGTGTCAAAAGGAAATATGATAAATTAAATTAATGAAAATTAGACCTCTTCTGCTCACCGTACAAAATAATTAGCACCATAAACTCCATCAGTCCCACAGTCAACATGGGGAATCCCAGCAAAGCCGAATCGATCAGGTCCAGGAGGTAGAAACCGCTCTGAAAATTAAGCAACACATGCAGGTCACAACGAGGTTTTTGGGGATATCACGTACGTTATCCACATACAGAGAATAAAATATCAACTTTTTAGAAAAGCACTAGACCTATAACAATATACACATAATACATACTTATGTGTATAAATGTATATGAATACATATAAGCTTTGTTTGGGGTGTATGTTAATGTATACGTTGTGTGTGTGTGTGTGTATGTGGTGGGTTTGAAGTGTATGTGAATATCATGATCTATATAAATATACAGGCATGTGTTTACATGTATAAGTACGGGTTGTGCATGTAATATGTGTGCCTACCTCAGTAACCATAGGTATACCGAGGACAAAGGCTCCAAAACACACAGCTATCCTAAAGACCAGAATACGGCTGCGGTTGCTGAGAAACCGAGGGTACTCGTCAATAAAGGCTGTGATCACCGTCTCCACGTTTGAAAACTGAAACAGAAACGGGCAGGTGATTGCTCATATCTCGTCTCACTAACCCCACTGCCAGCATGCTGGAGCCAAAAAAGGGGATTAGCCTCTCTCGTTTTTCCTGTAAACGTTCATCAGCTGTGTGACTCGTGTGTACTCTGACACACTGACACCAACGAAAGAAGTGTGTTTATGCAAGAAGGAAACACGGGTATATCACATGTAAATAACGGGCTTTCAGAATTTTGACATTTACGCATGAGATAGTTAAGTATCTTCTTGGAATTCACACTAATTCAAACGTTCCACGTCAAAAATGTCGTCGGTTTTACAAGTTTCGTCTGCTTGTAGGCACCAAACCAAAGACAGACCAAACGTTGCGTATATATGTTATGTAAGTGGATGAACGCGTTCTATTTTGGTTGGTCGGGGGGAGGGGGTGTGTGGATAGTTTTCATTACATGTATTGTCAGCCTGATTTGCGACTGTCTAGAATTTCTATTGCGCTGCCATGCATACATCTCACTGGAAACATGAAAGCGTTCGGGTTATTACCTGAGAACTGAATCCAAGCATGCACAGCATGATGAAAAAGAAAATTGCCCACAGTGGAGACACAGGCATCTGCCCCAAAGCTTCTGGGTAAACAATGAACGCCAGACCTGGGCCTGTAGAGTGATTTAGTCCACAGAAATATGTTTGAAGCTGAAGACGTTATAAATACGAAGTTTACAGGGAACAGTTAAGCAATAGTTAACGGAACAGGCTTGATGTGGTTGTAAGGGGAGGGGGGGGTTATACGCAGTATGATCTTCCAGGAAATTGGAAGGTTTTCAGTGGTGACCCTAAGAGATTGGCATATTTTAAGTTATACAACATTTGATTGGCTCCAGTGAACTGGGGCTTTTTTTCAAGCTCACAGCTCGCGCTCATCGCTGTTTCTCTGACCTCCTTTTGTAACGTTGCCTACGTCGGTCTGCTTGACGTGCGCCATGTGGCCCAGCGTGGAGAACACGACAAAGCCCGCGTAGAAACTGGTCATGCAGTTAATTATGGGCACCACGATGGAATCCCTAATGACAGATATATGTGGATATAGATATAGATATAGATATAGATATAGATATAGATATAGATATAGGGTAGCCAGAGTGTTCGTTATCTGCACTTCGCGTCATAACAGCGATCGTAATCCCGGTTCGCCCTGTGTATTAGACGTTCACTTTTAAGTATAATGCTGAGATACGAACGCCTATTCGATCCATCCTAAGTAAAGGACATAAACAGAGTCCTGTCCCGCAGGACGTGCTGCACTAAACACCTGGAATAGCCTGTAGTATGTTCGCCCTTTCACACTTTTATACAGGAATGTTGTGTCATACCTGATTACATTATTGTGGAAGTTGTTATAGCTGGCCATGGCGATCAGCCCCCCGCTACAGCAACTCAGCGAAAAGAAGATCTGAACTGCTGCTTCGCTCCAGACCTGTCAAAAAATCCACTGGAATACAGCCAGGTGTTGGGCCAAATGTGGGCAACGTTTACCTCTATGTTTAATACACACCATGCGCCGCCGAATGGTTTGGAGAAAGATCTGATACCACTGCGTGAAAATGTGCTTTAGACGCAGTGAATCTTTACAGTACTTACTCTCCAGGTGCTAAAAGAGGTTACACCACAGTTACGTATTTGGGTTGCCTGGTAATTTATAACATCGTCTATAATATTTTTTCCAGCGATTCATGGTACAGGTGGCAGTTTCGTTTGGACCATTACTAGAGACACTCGCGATACGACGTCGCACGACTAAACCATCACCAAACCCGCTGCAACCACAAATCTCCGCTCCTACCGTCGCGTCACTCAGACGCTCCCAGCGAGGGGTCAGATAGTATTTGATCCCATCTTTCGCGCCATCTAGCATGGCTACCCTGACGAGCAGGATGGTCAACAACACGTAGGGGAACAGCGATGTGAAGTACACCACCTGCAACACAGAGGACAAGGATGATGTGAAATACACCCCGTGAAATGTTTCACTTTGGTCCCCACGTGACATAGTAACACGCTACACTTTAGCGTCTTGCAGACCCTTAGAGAACAGCCCGCGAGGACCCAGATACGCAGATCTTTGAATAGACAGATTCAGCTTGAGTGACTGACTGACTGACTGACTGACTGACTGACTGACTGACTGACTGACTGACTGACTGACTGACTGACTGACTGACTGACTGACTGACTGAGATCGAAGCGTAGTTTATGGAATCAAGAGATGGCAAATAAGACCAATAAACCAGTTTCTGCTTCCGCTAAAATTGCTTAATTATACGGAAATAACGCTAGCAATATTGTCTGATTAAGCCTGACCTTGCCAAGAGATTGGATGCCTTTGTAGAGAACACCAAACACAATGGCAAAGCAGGCCAGGTTACACAGCATCAGCTCCCACTGAACAGTCCCACTTTGATCGATACCACTTGACTTCCACAAGATCTCCCGACTGTTAGATGAAAGAGCACCGCAAAGTTACTCAGCTGCTACACACACACATATATATGTTGTCTGTACACCTCTCTCTTTCTCTCCCCGCTCCTCTCTCTCCCTCCTTCCTTCTTCATGCTTCTAGCTCTGTCTCCGTCCTTATGAACACGCGAATCTGCAAACGCACGCGCGCACGCAAAAAAAAAACCACACACACAAATAGACATGACATGACTAAAACGGGAAAGGTGAGGCAACCTCTTGTTCGAGAATCCGAGAAGCACGTTGCAAATTAGAGAAGAAAATAATAATAAATAATAAATAAAGAATAATGTTTTTAAGAAGACCAAAAGGTTCGTGGGTCCAGCCCCAAAGGAGAAAACAGTATGTGATAGCTAGAAAATATAGTTTATGATTGGAAGAAAGCCAGTATATAGTGCTCTACAGAGTGAAAACGTGTCACTTACTCGAAATAAATTTCGCTGGGAGATATTGAACTATCTGGAAGCTGTACGCCGGCTGTAGTCAGAGGAAACAGATCATGCGAAAGTTCATTTGAAAACCACAATGCAATAAACTACAAATAGCATTAAACGTTATCTCAGACGCCCTTTAAATAAACTATGATCTTTTATGATTTTCGTCTTAGTCATCTACTTTAGGAAAAAGCTGATTGATATTTAGAAAAATATTGCAGTAATCGCTTTTCCAAAACAGTCCGCTCCACAAGGACACTGAGCAGAAATGCCTGCACATGGAGAGATGATCCTTGTGTACCTCCCAAGTCAAGACAGACTCTCGGTTTGTTTGCACGGGGTTTTTTGCTTGTTGTTTTTAGGCTGAACGACAAGTTAGCCGCCAAGTCTATATCAATACGGGTGTGGTGGGTGGGGGGAGGAAAGCTTTTGGGAGAAGAGGAGGGAGGAAGAAACCGGGGAAACCCGGTGCCCCCCACCCCTCCCGACGACAAGCCTTATATACACAGGTACCACATGTACCAGACACAAAATCCGAACACATGACCCTCTGTATCTGTGGCAGGTACGTGTAAAAACACCGATACGGGCTTCCAGCCGATTCGCTGGATTTTAGGGGGGTTTCGTCTTTGCGCAAACGCATTTTTGCCCAACGTGAAGGTCTGTCTGAACAGAAAAGTGGGTTGGTAGTCGACTCACTGCAGTTTAGTCCGAAAGTGTTGTTTTCCCGGAGGAACTCAATTTCCTCCGCTGTCACGTTCCGGGAGTACAGGAGACAGTCACAGCTCTTGCAGTCTATCCACGGCAGGTGGTCAGTCAGCGAGGCGATCAGAAAGCGAAGCCCCCACGAGATGACCACGCTGTAGTAGATCATCAGAATTCCAGAGACGGCAATGGAGGCAAAGCCCAGGCCTGTAAGTGGACAAGGGAATCATAAACAACTCTTTTAAGTCTTTCGTTTTCTGTAGGTCACGACCACTGTGCGCTACAGCTGACATCCAGCGCGAGGTTTTGAATTGCTTTCGCTTTTAATACCCGCTCCTTCTTTTATAATATAACTAACACTGTACAGACTGTGATTCTACTAACTCTGCTTTCTGTGGATACTAAATTCAGCTAACGTCTTTGTGGACTGAATCAGTTCGTTTCTTTCTGATATTTGCCAGCAGAAACGCACTTGAGCCATATTAACATTCTTTTCTTTCAGCTATACGAACGGTCTGTCATATTACAGGAAGAGAAGAAGCCTACTTTATTGTTTATTGGTTTATATATATATATTATTTGATTTATTGTTGAATTTTCTGTAGTGCCAACAAACAATGTTGTGTTTCGAGCACTTTTCCGTCTATTTGTTGTTATGTTTATTTATATAGTGTCTTCCTTGGCCTCCAATCTCTTTCTTGCCTTCTCTCTCTCTATATATATATAACGAATACATTCCTACACCGACTCAGAGAGCAGTCATACAGTCAGACCCTCAGGCAAGCAAAGATGCAGAGCAGTCCAGCGGCGCTTTTAAGTAAATGTAATATATGTGCTTTCCCTCTCCCTCGTTTGGCCGC
>SMGT01003782.1:489687-538620 GCA_004794575.1 Lanistes nyassanus | reverse complement strand
CCCCGGGAAAGACCTGCGAAATATAGCTCGCCATTTGATTGGCTCTGCTTTTTACACATCCTAAGCAGAGATCGTCATTTGATTGGGTCCAGTGAATTAGCGCTTTTACGTGGTGAACGCGCAAATGGAGACTGGAAAACTGCTATTAATTACCTCTGTGTTTGTGGTGCGTTTCCGATGTAACTTACTGTGTCTATGCTGGCGAGCTAAGCTTATGTTACTACCTTCGTTCATTAATTGAGACAACTTTTCTTTCATTCAAATTTATCTTCCGTTAACATTACTATTTAATTATTTAAATGTATCTTCCATTAACATAGCTATTTGTATTGAAATTTATCTTCCGTTAACAGAAAAAATGATGTGGGCTTGCGGTGCCCAGTTGGGGGTTTCCAAGACAGTCTATCACCTATGTAATCTTAAACACTGGAAGAATAATGCGCATACATTAAAGTATATAGAACTGCACTGAACTGAACTAAACACAACTTTACTGAAAAGATCGTTGGTTCATTCAATAGGGGAATGTCTTTGAACGCGTTACAACAGACATTTTCATATACATAAAATGAAGCTAAACTGCAAATACATTTGGCATAAACTGAGACTCGTGTGTATATATATATAGTTTCACACATAAAAATACAAAAAGGTATTTGGGTAAACAGAGAAGCTGGAGTAAATCCACACCGTCAAGAGAACAGGCGAGATGGCAACCCAGCAGATCTTGAAGTAAAAGTATGGATCTCGCCCCACCATGCAATAAACGTCGTCAGCGAAATTCCTGTAGCCTGCACGGGAGAAACAGAAATTCCAGTCAGGTTCGTCTAAGGTTCATGAGGTTCATCACAGACAGGAGGAAATGAACTGAAATGCTCACGGATTCGACACGTCAGTTTAGTTTCCTATGATCCTTCCGGTCAGACGTACACGTTCGAATTTTTTGTAAATCCCAGAAATAAGCAGAATATGGCAGCCCTTGAGGGAAATGTATTCATAACTGTCTTTATCCAGGAGGTATGTCCTAGGAGTGTGTGTGTGTGTGTGGGGGGGGTCTCCAGAAAATAAGCGAAAATTAGAAAAACAGTTTAAAGCGACTCAGAATGGAGGAATGGAGCTAGCTCGATATGCAAGTCTCTGGAAGGATCGCTCAGTGATGCAGTCAAAGGTTTTACAATCGTGATTGCCCCCAGGAAGGGTTGATGTATTTCGAATGTGTGCATGTCACCCCCCCCCTCTCTCTCTCTCTCTTTCTTTGAAATTCTGCCAGTACATGCAATCTCCTCTTCTTACAGACTGGGTTCAACGCAGGTCTGAGATCTATGTCCTTGATATCAGCACCCACGTGGAGATGTATGCTGATAACTGATCTCATTGCACGTTTATTGTGGGAAAGAAGCCTGATGTATGTCGTCTTCAAATGTAGGCCTAGTGTCTAGAAAGACGTCAGTCTATCTTCGACTGATTTGAGGCCTAAATGCAAGAAAAGTAATTAATGAAACCAAGACAAGTACTTCATAGGAATAGAAGGTGGTGTTTCTAGCAATTCAACAACAACAACAAAGAAAACACATTCTCTAAAAGGTGGGTGGTTGGTTGTTTCTTGCTTAACGTCTCGTCGTAAAACGAGATACATATCAGGACGGTAAAAGGTGGAATACGTTAGGGTTATACGATATAATAATGCCATGTAAAAGGACAGCAATGGGGTTGAGAACACCTTATGAACAAGCCACTTAGAAGAATGAAAGATTGAAAATCCCTCTCTCTACTTGCCGTATAAGGTAATCAGCACCATGAACTCCAGCAGCCCCACCGCCAGCATCGGGAACCCCAGCAAAGCCGAGTCGATCAGGTCCAGGAGGTATGAACCACTCTGTGTACAAACGTAGGTCACCGTGAGTCAAGGACGTCGACAGTGGCGGTTTCACTACGTCTGTCGAGTTTTATAATCATCTGTCACGCTGTTAGTCGAAACATGGCGAGATGTAGGTGTGAAATATGACAAGATATACATGCCATGTGTCGGTGTGAAACATGGCGAGATATACATGCCATGTATCGGTGTGAAACATGACGAGATATACATGCCATGTGTCGGTGTGAAACATGGCGAGATATACATGCCATGTGTCAGTGTGAAACATGGCAAGATATACATGCCATGTGTCGGTGTTTGTGATCGTCGTGTGAATACATCAGCACGCTAAATATTTTTATCCAAGAAACGTTAAGCTCGGAAATCAGTTTTCCTTATTCCTTGAAGAGCTCACGCACATTGTAAAGCGAGGACAACAGTTTACTGATTCCTTCTTATTTATAAAACTCAGACGTACATAAATCGGATCTATAGTGTTCTCTCCCCCCCACCACCACCACCACCATCACCACCACCACCACCATGCCACGTCACTCTCTAGTCTCTCTCCTCCATACCTCTCTCTCTCTCTTTTTGTACAAGCGCGTATATGCGCATCTATGTGTGCTTCTGTGTGTGTGTGTGTGCCCACCTCAGTGACCATTGGTATGCCAAGCAGGAAGGCTCCAGCGCACACGGCGACCCTAAAGACCAGAATACGGCGGCGGTTGCTAAGGAACTGTGGGTACTCGTCAATAAAGGCCATTATCACAGTTTCTACCGTGGAAAACTGAAAGGAAAGACACGTTCACTCATCAACGTCTCCACAGTATGACATGAACTATAAAATAAAATCCCATTCGCTGATCATGCACTGTCTCAGACAACTGTAACTTGGTACAGGCCCTCGCTTTTCTGAAGCACGCTGTGTGACAGTGGGCTTAAAGGATCTCAAAACCACAGTAACGTCACGCATTAAAAGTAAAGAGATTTCCTGATATTAAAACAAAAACTGAACGGTTTATCGACTGGCAATCACAAGCAGTGCTTCACTGGATAACATGAGAAAGTGTTACTGGTTGTTTACCTGAGAACTGAATCCAAGCATGCACAGCATGATGAAAAAGAAAATTGCCCACAGAGGAGACACAGGCATCTGTGCAATGGCTTCTGGGTAAACAATGAACGCCAGACCTGGACCTAGAGAAGCGAAAACGGTCTCTAGAGTTTTGCTGGAAGCTGGCAGCCCTCATGTTTCTAAGAATTAGCATCTCCAGTAACATAAATGCAGCTGTCTTCTCCAACAACAGCTGTGTTTATAAGCGTAACAATAGACTGGATTGTGGGGGAGGGGTACTTTAAACTCAGAACCAGTTAATGTCGCTGGTAACGAAAACCGAGCTTAGAAGCAAATCAGAAAGAACTATATATATATATATTGTCCTTGCTAACGAAAACAGCGTTGAGAAACAAACCTGACTAATAAACGGCTAAGTGTATTCAGATGAACTTTTAAAATTTTCTCAATTCCATCTCACCTTCTTTCGTTAGAAACAAATAAGAAAGAATTATATTGATATATATGTAAATAATATATTGTCTTTGTTAAGGAAACCAGCGTTGAGAAACAACCCTGACCAATAAAGGGTTAAACGTATAAATAATATATCGTCTTTGTTAAGGAAACCAGCGTTGAGAAACAACCCTGACCAATAAAGGGTTAAACGTCTAAATAATATATTGTCTTTGTTAAGGAAACCAGCGTTGAGAAACAACCCTGACCAATAAACGGTTAAGTGTATGCATACGAATTTTAAAACTCGTTCCATTCCCTCTCACCTCCTTTCGTAACGCTCCCAACATCTGTGTTCTTCACCTTAGCCATATATCCCAGCGTGGAGAAGACCACAAAACCCGCGTAGAAGCTGGTGGAGCAGTTGATGATTGGCACCATGATGGCGTCTCTGTGGAGAGAAGCACAACGTCTTGATACTCCAAGGGTACCCCTTTGCCACCACGTATCTACCGAAACTTGAATTTTCCTAAGCGGCTTTCGGGAGGAGCAGGGGAACGCGATTTCTGTTTGGCTGGTTACAGAAAGGGACACTCCGAACAGGCTTGGCTATGACGGTTTCTGATTCACGATTGGACTCTGCCTGTCGGATCACTTGTGGTCAGAGGCGAACACCATTGGCAGAAACACAACCTTCAGCCTCTAAGAATACAGAAAGTTGTGTGTGAAATAGATCGTCTGCCATAACCTCTAGACAAACAGTGACACAGGCTGGTGAGTACTAGTAAACACAGAAACGCAGGGGAATTGCAGAGAACCCCCTCCACCCCCAAAAAAACAGACAAACAAGCGAAGAAAACCTCCAAAAGCTAAGAAGCAACAGAAATCAAGTGGCACAAATATATATATATATAGATAGAGAGAGAATAGAGTTCACCTGATAACATTATTCTTGAAGTTATTGTAACTGGCCATGGCAATCAATCCACCACTACAGCAACTGAGGGAGAAGAAGATCTGAACTGCCGCATCACTCCAAGCCTGTAAGACAAACAGACAATGGAGACCACATGTCGGACAGCATCGGCTTAATCTACATCTTAAAACCACCACCTCATACCTTTGTCAGGCTGTGCGCGTATGGGCCTTTTCGCCCATGGGTCTGATGGAGTCACACATTAGGCTCATCTGTACTATATCACCACATGCACCTATTCCCTGTAGCGTTTTCTTAAATGAAACTGTCAAAAAGAACAAATTAAATCTTGCTTCAAGTCTTTAAGGTCGTATCGACGCTATCAAGACATAAATAGGTAAGTCGCTAGACAAGTGTGTGTGTGTGCGCGTGTTTGTGCATTTTTTTCTAATTTCAGTTGTTTTGGAGGGAATTAAGTGCTGCCACCATTCGGCGACTTCGCACCACAGCGGTAGAATGAGAGGTGGGAGAGTGGGTCGTGAAACTTTTGTGTGCGAACAAATGAATAATTGTGAACTTCGTTCGTTTGATAGAAAGCCTGAGGCAAGACGCCATGGAAGTGTTGCAAATTCAGTCGTGCTCGTACTGAAGCGTCGCTCAGACTATCCCAGCGAGGCGTCAGATAGTATTTGACGCCCTCGTGTGCGCCATCCAGCATGGCTACCCTGACGAGCAGGATGGTCAGCAACACGTAGGGGAACAGGGACGTGAAGTACACCACCTGCAACACAGATAAGAATAACAGGTGACCCGTGAGAGCCGGGAAACAAAGGCCATGGCGCTAAGAAGAACGTCACGTGAAACAGTAGAGAACACATGAGCTTCTTTCACACATAAAGAAAGGATTTAATACAGCGGATTTTAGAAAACAGCCTGACCTCAATTATTAAACCAGACAGACAGACAGACAGACAGACAGACAGACAGACAGACAGACAGACAGACAGACAGACAGACAAGCAGGCAGCTGGGTGAGTGGACGGACGGACGGACGGATATTTGTATCGTGTTAAGCGCTGATATGCTGGAGGGAAAGAGAGAAGCAGGCTTGCGTAGCAACACGGAAGTGACGCGAATGGTTGTTTTCTGATGACGCCCACCTTGCCGAGAGACTGGATTCCCTTGTAGAGAACACCAAACACAATGGCGAAGCAGGCCAGGTTACACAGCAACAGCTCCCACTGCACGGTCCCACCTTGGTCGATGCCGCCTGACAGCCACAGGATCTCCTGTCTGCGTGAGTCACAGAACGCATCCGACGGGTTACACATCGTCATTTTGTCAGCGTCACGTTTCTCGTCGACGTCGTCTTGACTGTCTCCAATTCTGCCCCGTCGTCAGCGTCGGCATCACCAACATCGTCATTCTCTTTCTTTTTTATTCCGTCGCTCCCCTTTTCTCGTCGTTCATTTTTTGAAGAAAACGTGAGTTAGGATGCCATGGAGGTCTGGCAAATACGATCGTGCTCGTATAAAAGAAAAACAAGTGACTGCCGCTTGGAGGATAAGCCCAAATTAAATGTAAAACAAGGGAACTGTAGCAAGCTAGAAAAGGGACAAAGACGAAGACAATCTACATGTTTCGGGGCACTACCCCTTCATCAGGACGACACAAAAAAATGACGAAAAAACGAAAAGGAAAAAAACTTATCTGTGGCAAAATCTACTGCAGATAAGTCTTTTTCCTTTTCGTTTTTTCGTCGGTTTTTTTTTTTTTTTTTTTGGTGTCGTCCTGATGAAGGGGTAGTGCCCCGAAACATGTAGATTGTCTTCGTCTTTGTCCCTTTTCTAGCTTGGTACAGTTCCCTGTTTTACATCGTGCTCATAGTAAAGGGTCGCTCAGGCGATCCAGGTGAGAAGTCAGATAATATTTTACCATACAACCTCCTCCTGTCACGCTTTCCCTTCCCTGTCGTTCACACACGCATTCGCAACTCACATGCAAAATTCCAACGCACAACTCATTCACTCACAAGCATACACCAATCCCGATCCGAAGGGTAGAAATGTTTGTCAGGGCAGTTGATTAATTGTTCCGTATGTTTTTTTTTAATGAGGCACCTTTAAAATAAGCATGTTTTCAGCGATCCGTGAAATAAATGCGTAACCCTTCCCCTATGGTCAGGTTTTTCATTGTTGTTTATACAGAAATAATGTTGGCGTGCGGCTTATGTCATGAAAACAACAGTATCCCCTCTAGGAGAGTAAAAGTTCTTAACCGGACGAATGTGTGTTAAGAAAGCTAATTCATACTTACGTGTAATACACTTCGCTAGGGGAGACTGGGTCATCTGGTAGCTGGACTCCAGCTGCAACCACACGAAATCGGGTACTTATTTCGTTACACAGTATGCACAAGCTGTTTCGCATACGTTCAGTTCCAAATAGACTTCATATTTTTTAAATAAAAGCTCAATATAAAAACTATGTAAACAACAGTTACACAAAGGTGTACATTTTTAAAGGACCGTAGAAGCTGAAATGGTAACAAGGTAAATTATTTATATCCCGTAAACTTGGGTATTTGTGATCGCTATTTTTACTAGCGAAACTTTACAAACTGTAGAATAGAACGTAGCACTCACACGAATGTATTGTGTAGCTAGAGAGTTTTTTTTTAAAATTAGTTTTTATTCGCAGCGTTGTTAAGAGACGACCCAACAAACGAAGAAAATGATGTGAAGATGACGTAAGACTGTCCAAGTCCAGGCGGCTGCGGAGGGGGGGAGTCAAGCTCAAAGATAACAGCCAAAAGAAGAAATCTACGACGACATTGAAAGGGCACAGAGTTCAACAGTATATGAGCCAGGACTGGACAATATTTACTGCAGTTTAATCCGAACGAGTTGTTCTCGCGGAAGTCTTCAATTTCCTCCTTTGTCAGGTTCTGGGAGTACAGCAGACAGTCGCAGCTCTTGCAATCTATCCACGGCAGGTGGTCAGTCAGCGAGGCGATCAGAAAGCGAAGCCCCCACGAGATGACCACGCTGTAGTAGATCATCAGAATTCCAGAGACGGCAATGGAGGCAAAGCCTATCCCTGTCAGTGGGGAACAGGAATCATTTGTCTTGTTAAGCCATCTTTCCTTTTTGGTCTCTTTATTTTCACAGACTCTCTTTCCAAAATCTTACCGCAGTTGTCCACAAAAAGGCGGACTCTGTACATCCACTGCCTGCATTATACATGCTTACCTAATCGTCGTGGCCACAGTTATCAGTTTGACACACACAGCTATACGTTGTCTGCGTGTGTAGAAGTGCGTAGCAGTGTGTAGAAGTGAGTAGCAGTGTGTAGGAGTGTGCAGCAGTGTGCAGCAGTGTGCAGCAGTGTGTAGCACTCTTACGCAAGCATTTAAAGGTCTGGATTACTTGCCCCGGGCGACAGGATTGACATCCCAGATGCTGAGAGGACCTTTTTGGCCGAACTGACCAAACGAGAGTTCCAGGGCAAACAGAGGGATCCCCAGGAAGATGAGGCTGATGACGTACGGAACGAGGAAGGCTCCTGCAGATCGTGAAGGTCAATTTCTTAATTTTTGCTACGCTTTTAAGGAGAGGTCACCCCTGAATTCCGCGCCCCACCCACCTACCCACCCCCTGTTCTCCCGCAGTCCCACTTTTTCTCTCCCCAACATCTTTCTCCAGTATCTTTGTTTCTAGACTTTTTTTGCGTGTGAGTGAATGCATTTTGGCCTCCAGGTATGTCTGTCACTGGAGCCCCGGAAAGGTGCATGAAGGGAACTGTTTGGAACAAGCAAAGCATCAATTTCACCTAGCATTTCACAGCCCCTTCCATGCAGAGTAGGCATTCTCAGCCACTTACAGGAAAGTGAAGTGGTATGAGCGGTGCCATGCGGTACCAAATATTTGCAACCGCAGCCAAATATATCTTTCCGCTGCCTCAACCCATGTCGCTCCTCCGTTTCCAGTAAGCTGCTGACAGGGGCTTAACCTGCGGTACTAACTACTGGTATAAAGTTTTAGTGTCACCTCCTGTAAAAATTTCATTAAAATATTATTGGTTATCGTCATTCTCTCTCTCGATCTCTATCTCTCTCCAGTGAATCTGCGTGCGTGCTTGCGTTAGGAGGATAGTAGTAGTGGAGTGAGTTGATTCTTGTCTGTCTGCGAGATGCCCACCTCCGCCATTTCTGTAGCACAAGTAGGGGAACCGCCACACGTTGCCCAGCCCCACGGCGTACCCCACCAGGGTGAGGATGAACTCAATCTGTCTCCCCCACTGCACGCGCTCCTTCTGCAAAGTGCGGCATTATGGTTGGGTGCACGTGCTCCATACGTCACTCCATCTCTCACTTTCTAACTCCACCCCCACACCTTTCCCAGACCGCCTCGGTCTAGTGGTTAAGGCGTCCGCTTCCGAGGCGGGAGGTCGGTGGTTCGCATCCCGGCCGAGTCATACCTAAGACTAAACAATTGGCAATCGAGCAGCTGCCCTGCCAAACGCCTGGCACTACAGGGAACAGTACTAGGACTGGTTGGCCCAGTGTCAGTATAATGTGACTGGGTGGGGCTGAGGCCCGTGTTGCGCCATCAGTCCCACGTGTGGCAGCACGTTAACTTTGTCTAAGCAACACCGTCCTGATATGCACATAGTTTGCGGCTGGACGTTAAGCACCAATTCCCCCCCCACCCCCACACACACCCACACCTTTCCCCATAAGCATTTACTCTATGGGCGCCTTTCTATCCCGCTCCTCGCGGAATGAGCGAACACCGAAAAAAGCTTCACAATTGTCTATTGAGCCGGTAAAGAGAACTCAAAATGGAGCTGACATCGATACACATATTTCCGGCAGACGACCAGTTATGAAACAAAAGGCCGCAAAGTCGTACGTGTTTATACATGTACATGCAAGGGTGCATCTTCCCTGTACAACACACCCCTTCACAACCCTTCCGAGCAGGAAAACGTCACAATTTGGCTGACAAGGATAAGAAAAATGACTAACGCCTTTAAACTACAAGTGACAAGTATTCTTAAAACCTGAAAACTGTAAGCACAGTGTTAATCTTTAATGTTATTCATGTACGATTATGCAGTATGAAGAAATTAAAACATACACCTATATTGCTCAGTTATAAAATATCTCTTTGCTGTTTGATTGATAGCACCACCATAATTTGTTGCGCTATAGGCATATAGGAGGTCACCGAGTTGTTTACGACATCTAGATAGGACGAATGACAAGTACCTATAAAGATGAAGAGCCCCACAGTAAAAAGTACGCCGTTTAAATGTGTAAAATGGGAAGTAATTGGAGATAAATTGTACCAAGAAAGTCACCTGCTCACACGCGGCCATATCAGGATTAAATCCGATCACTTGAACGCATAGATCTGTATCATGAACACTTGTACTTGTACATATACATTTGCACCTGGACAGGAGGGAGGACAGCAAATACCCCAAAAGCTTATGTGCATCTATTACTGTAGTCTCAGAGCCCTGAAAGTGCTATAAAGATTATAACCATTATTTTCTTGAAGTGGACACTCGGCCTCATGTGACTGTGCCTAGAAGATGTGTACACGATAGTTCGATGGGAAATATTTCATGGCTGTCAGATTTTGACCTCGGTTCAGCTGCATTTTTTTTGGCAAGCTACCATCAGCGAGCTGATCTTTCTGAAGAAGATTAAAGAACTATCACACCCCAGCAAAGCAACAAAAACTATAATAGTTCATACAAATTATTAAAATATTTTTACAATAGGTTTTCGATCATGTACCCGATTTTGGTATGAGCGCAAATGGTTTGGTCTATGCAAAAAATCTTACCCTCAGTGCTTCTGTCTGTGCTGTCACAAATAGGATTTTTTTGTTGGCCAGTATGTCAATCTAAAAATTCCAAGTTTGTCCCCCCTCAACATTAGACATCCTAATGGTCTCGGCTCGGTGTCTATCTGTCTCAAATGGGCATGAACCTCAGAGCTACAATTACGAAAGTGTGTAAAGACAGCTTGGCCAAACTCAGCTGTAGCAACCAGTGCTGACCGGAAAATTGTGTTGCGATGGAGACATGACAAAGAATTCTCAGAGAAAATTTGTTTTGTTGGACTTTTTGCCTAAATGTGCATCTCTCTCTCTCTCTCACACACAGCGTCCAACCTGTGAAGGGCTAAATTAATCGGCTGTCGAGAAGCTGTGATGTAAAAAGTTTTCCTGAAAAGATTTTATAATTCTGAATTTTTTAAAATTTCCATATTAAAAAGAATCAAAGATTTAGTAGCAGAAACCGTTACAAAGAGGAATTAAAATTATTTCTCAATCCGTCTTTTGGGGATTTGCATGCCTATATGTACATATGTGCAGATTTGTCTTTGTATTTTAACTAAGACCGCTTTGCTACGGCGTCCATTGAAATGTTAGTTTAGTGAGTTGCAATTCGCGACCTTTTTTCTGTTGAAAAGGGCATAAGTTTTAAGAAGAAAGCAACATTTTACAAGAGGAAAGCTTGGGTCCCAGACAGTGAGATGGAAGGATGCAGGAAGAGAGGGAAGTGAGGAAAGGCGGAGGGTGAGAGAGGGAAAGAGAGAATTTCAGCCATTCCCTCTGATGATTTTCTCTGACATGAGTAACTGCAATTGCTAGTCGAATTTCTACATTTTTGAAAAGGAAAAGAAAGCAAGGAATATTTAAATTTGATACATGCCAATCATCTCGCACATACCAAGAGAAAAAAAAGAGGAACGAAGAAAAAGGAAAGAGAAGCCAGAGAACGCCCATAATCTGAAATGTCCGAGGGAAAAAAGTACTGTCGTCTACATACCGCCATATCTGCCTGGGAACGAAGAGTGCAGAGTTCTAGGTGTCTTCTCTTTTATGACACCAGCAGCTGCGCAGACCGCACAGCTCGTCAGATGACTGCCCGACGTCAAGGGGCAGACTTGCAATGCCATAAATTATTGCTTTAGAGTACTTTCAAGAGCCATAAACACACGAAGGTATACTTTGTTACCTGGAGAGAAAGGTCTCATTTACCACTTACGAACTATCGTTCCGATTTCATCTGCCAAAGCATATCGAGGCAGAAGACTACCAAAAAACTACCAAAGACTACCAAAAAACTACCAAAACGAACGATCAAGGTGTCCATGCTAATTTTATCCAGCGTCTAGGACAGCATACATTTCTTAGTGCGCGATGTTTGTAAATGAGTTCGTAAATTCAGTCAAATTCACTTCAAAGCGTATTCCTTACATTAGTTTACTTTTTGTCACTGTAACGGTAAATAGCGTTAAGTAAATAGTCATAAGGTAAACATAAAAATTCATTTAACCGGACACACTTCGTCAAAGTTTCATCGAAAATAAGCTGGAGCTGGCGGTAGCATTGGTAACGTGTGCTTGCCACAGAAAGTCGTGCGCTCGGATATTGTACCTTAATTCTCTGCGCGTGGCCCCTGTATCTAAGGCTGACCGTCGGTGGCTGTCACTGGGTACTATAATTCCTCCCTCTCCCTCTTCCCCTAAACACCCTTCAGCATCCTTTCCCCTCTTATCTCCGTCATGGTATTGTCTTCGTTCCTGACTTGACGTTAAGTGAGAACCAACCAACCTTTATTGCAGACAACATTATGTGTTCCACGTGTTTCTTTGTATGTAGCGTGCGAGTGGTGATAATCCAATACTTATTTACATCTTCGTGATATGTGCCCTTGAAAAAGGGAAACTGCGTATTTGCACCACTTGAACCATACGCTTGTGCGTCCGTTTCTGTGCAGTGTTCGTTAAAGCGCATTCATCTTTAGAAAGAGCAATATAAATCTAACAATAATAACATAAAGAAGAAGAAGAACAACAACAACAGCCACACCACTAACTTCGTCAAGCTTCAGGGTGGTAATGTAAGATGAAAAAAATTTAGATGACTTTTGCTGAGAAGAGATAAAGGTTACATCGCAATGCTTTCAAGGAAAGCCTTACAGCCGATTTCGAACCGTGAACAAAGTATCGATCCTTTTCCATCATTGCATTAGTTCTTTGAGGTCTCGTGAGGCTGTCAGTACTGAGCGGCAAGGCTCGAAAGGTTGTGTGGCGGCTTTTAAGAAGGATTATGTATTATGCTTGCTTTTGTTGTTGGTAAATTATCAAGACCACTGTGGAAATTTACAGAGTGGTTAGCAAATAGATGAAATATATTAATTCAATTTTTAAAAAAATACGCAATATCAATGACTAAATTCAGAAAGGCTCTAGCCCAAAATACAGGGTTCTATTATCGTTGCAAAAAATTGTCACGGACATTAACTGAGATAGAACGAACACTTGTAAAGCACTCATTTTAGGGCGGTTTAGGGGAAGGGTAACGTTCCGGTTTTCAGTATGACAATGTGCTCGAGCCAGCAACGTGACACGTTTACAATGCAGATAGTAAATTTAGAGCATACGAATCAAAGGTCAGTTTCGAAGCACCAAATTCTTTATTGAACGTATAAAGTGATGTTTTTCACATGCGTGGCCTCACGAACACACCGCCATATCCTTTCGTCTTCTCTGTCTCTCGCGAGTGCACGCTCGCACATGCAATAGAGAGAGAGAGATCAAAAGTGCGAGCATTCAAGAGTTTTTTGTAAATTTATTTTTCATTTTCTCTGAACTAGGCTAACTTCTATGAAAAGCATCGAGCTATATATTGGTTAAGAAGCCATGCCCTTTGGAGCTTTTCTCTGTCCTGATGTGACGGCTGTCAGTCGCCAAGATCTACCTAGGAAGCCCTAATCGTCCATCGATCTTTCGAGCCTTTCCTATCGTTATCTCTGAGGGCTAACGACACTTTTTCTACCCTCCAAGACGGCCACAATCCGTCCAAGGACAAGACACAAGAAAGGGCGTAGTAACTATCACACATTTAAGCGATTCCCTGTAGTTCCATCTGCAGGTACAAGGGCAAGAGAATGTAGAGAAAATAACCCTGTTCGTCGTCACCCAACACTTTCTGCGCCTGCACGACACCAGGCCTCTTGTTCCGACACCGCCATCTAGTCGTGGCCCGTTCTTTAACTGTTTCTGTAAAGAGCATGAACTACATACATACTGATGTTAAAAACATCGAGCCGCTGACCTGTGCTCTGTGGTCAAAGTTCTGGGTAGTGACAACCAGGGAGTCGCTACACAGACGTTCGTTTCGCCACTGACACACATCGGACGGCCACGTTTATCCACACAGAAACGAGATCCGAACAGTTATTTAAGAAGCGACTATGTTCAGCAAGCGAGTTTCTTTTCCGTAGCAAAGTGCTCCGAATGTTTACAAGGAAATGGGTCTTGGACAAAAGCCCCTCCCCGAGTCCCCTACCGCCACCGTACAGGACAGTGACTGCCATAGTTTATCAAGGTAATTTCTTTGCTGGCAGCTGGCAAGGGAGAGGATTTTCGACCAAGTCTACTAGCACTGGATCACTGGCTTTCCAGCAGGTGCTGATGAGGAGGACACCTTTAATAGGGAAGGCAGGATGTGTGTGTGTGTGTGTTTAAAAATCTGTATGTGTTGTATATATCTAGTTTTCAATATTTGACTAACTCTTCAGCTTTTTTTCAAAACTGTACAGAGGAAAGGGGTACCTTTCTTTAACCTTTTCATTGTTATATTTTGGCGTTGTAGGATGACTGAATTCCCAAATCATGCTCTCGAGCAGGCAGTATGTGGAACTGTTCAAATCTTGCGAAACTTTCATTTGTATAGCCTTTGACCTATTTGACCCCGGTTGTGTGTTGAGTTTTGTCAAAGATCCTACACAGATGTACGATCTTTTGTGCTATCTCCTTCTCATTAAAAAAAAATGCCCGTACGACCGGTTTACCCCGTCAAAATTACGGACACTTAGGAACTGAAGGGAAATGCCAAATCTCGCCATCTATTGTCACGTCTCTGTCGGTGATACAACTGCAGCATAAACAACAGCCTTCCTTGTAGGTATTAAACTGAAAATCTTTTAATATCTGCTTTATCCTTTCATCGATGTTTGAAATCTAAAACGATTTGCTTACAACTAAACTCCAATATCAGTGAATGTCGATCCTGTTCTAGCCAGGACTACATGCTATCTTTTCCACCAACGGAATCTTCCCGTTCCAGCAGAGCTCTGAGTCTGACTCATCACAAGGCTGTGTGGAGGAGATGTCTCTTCTAAATAATAAAACAGACAAAAATCATAACTCGAGTTGATGCGTGTATTATCTAGAGAAACTGATTGACACACTATCATCTGATTAGAAAGAAACGTCACTGCTTCCAGTTAAAGGTTTTAGACACAATGTCGTTACGTAGAATTTTCTGCGATCGATCAAAGATTGCTACCAAGGAGTGTGCATTTGTTACCCGTATTTGCACAGTGAACTACACAGAACAATTCGTAAATAAAAGAGTCTAAAGAAAACCAGTTTTTAATTCCTGAAGCTACAGCTGCGGCATGGGCAATCGAACAGTAAGCGCTTCTCTGCTACAGGCCTTTCTTACAATCTTGGCGAGCAGTGTTCATTTTGCTCAACTCAATCCAGAGTACGCATTCTACTGCAACAATAATTCCTATACGGTACAATTTAAAAATGTAGTACTTCAAGGAATCACACTGTTGACTGATACTAGAAATTGTGGGGGCAGTTGTCTGGCTATACTTCAATCAGCTCGTCTTTTCGTGAACCGCCTTGACATTAACTTGACTGTAACTCCCGTGGATAAATCCAGGTACCGACTGCTCTTTCCTGTCCGGCAGCGAGTGTCGGCTGTGCACGAAATTACAATTGAAACAACAGTTAACATCTGCTGGATAGAAATAACAAGTTGCGAAGAAGCGAAAGGCACCTTTAACTCCTGCCAGAAGAACGACTGTTTTAGCGTCGTCTCCTGCAAAGGAAACAAGGTTAGCTGCCCTAAGATGACTTGTTTGGTGGACTCTAACGACAAACAGCCACACACACAGCTCTCACATTACGTCGAGCTCGATTTGAAGACTGACCTTAATCGCACCTTCCTGGATGGTGATGTCAACACCTGCGAGAATTACACGCAACCAAAATTCACCTTTAAAGTAATCCCAGACAATCAGGTACCCATACAGAAGGTGCTGATCCTTGCTTCTTACCCGAAACACGCATCGGATACCAGCTATGCTTCAGTCTCTGTCTTTAGTGAACAGGGGGGACCATCGTGGTGCAAAACTATCCTTGTGCCCGTACAAACAGGTTTTGTTGATATTTCCGAGTGCCTGAACTCCACAAAACTGTTGAAAATCACGCTCACTGTGCCAAGCAGAATGGAGTACAGTATTTGTGATGTAAGATTTTTGGGTTGCGAGGACAATTCGTATGGATTTCAATGTCGGCATAGATGCTCCTGCAGAGACGAACACGAGAACTGCGACAGAATAACTGGCCGTTGCTGGAAAAGCGGATGTAGAAAAGGTTTCAATGGAACAGACTGCACTAACTCCTGCAATGGGACAGGTCGCTATGGTTACAACTGCCAGGAAGTCTGTGGGAAATGCCTTGGAGGAGATTCAGATTGCAACGGCGTGACGGGGGTGTGCGGAAGTGGCTGCCTCCTTCCATGGACGGGGCTGCTGTGCAACTCGAAGGAAATCTGCGCAGACTGTCCTGGAGGCAACAAGACGTTCGTATGTAGCCCAGAGACGTGCCCATCTGGATGCAGTCCCTTTTACTCCGACCATCCTTGCTACGCTCTTGTCCCACACACGACAGAGTGCAGGACCCTGCACGTGCTAATCGATCGAGTCTGCATCCAAGAGTGCCGCAAAGGAATCTTCGGGGAGAACTGCTCCAGCCAGTGTACCGGGTGTCAAGAAAACGACTGCGACGTCGTCACTGGAAAATGTAAGTACGGGTGCGGGCCTGGCTATGAGGGAGATTTCTGCCACACGCCCTGTGCCCAGGGGACATATGGAAACGGGTGTTCCTTCAGCTGCGGCTTCTGCATCAACGGCTCTGGCTGCCACCCTGAGAATGGATATTGCTTCGGGGGTTGCCAGCCTGGTTGGAAAGGCTCACTGTGCAAGCAAGAATGTCAGCTAGGCAAGGAGTATGGTGCAAACTGCTCAGGGAAATGCGGAAACTGTGTAAATAGAAACTGTTCTGTTACTGATGGGTCTTGCCTGGAAGGATGCAATGTCGGCTCTGACGGCAGGCTGTGCGCTCCCTGTCGAGACAATACCTATGGCGTGGACTGCACCCACCGCTGTGGTCACTGCCAGCAAACTCCCTGCCACCACGTCACAGGAGAGTGTCCCCAGGCGCTCTGCCAACCTGGCTACATGGGGGACGAGTGTAAAACTACCTGTCTGCCGAATCACTACGGCGCAGGCTGCTCTCGTAAGTGCGGAACGTGCCAGAATGGAGTGAGCTGTGACCCGTTTAACGGCTTCTGTCCGACAGGTTGTCCACCAGGGCTGAAGCCCCCTCTGTGTCAAGCCAGCTGCGACAGCGGCACGTACGGGAACTGCTCAGTGACCTGTGGCCAGTGCAATGGGACGTGCGACCCCGTAACTGGCGTCTGCCCGGCCGGCTGTCTCGCGGGCTATACAAATCCTCAGTGCACAGACCCATGCCCAGACGGACAGTACGGCCCTGGCTGTCGCCAACGTTGCCCAAACTGTCTCGGAAACGCCACCTGCAACAAAACTTCAGGTGAATGCCCTAGGACGTGTCTTTTTGGCTACTCTTCTGCGGACAGTAAGCGGTGCAAAATCCCTTGCAAAATAAGAGGATTCTTTGGATTGGACTGTTCCCAGAAATGCGGGAACTGTCTCTTAGGCAAGGATGATTGTGACGTTGTCACTGGCAAGTGCAACACTGAAATCTGTGAACCAGGATACTGGACTCCTTACTGCAAT
Organism: Lanistes nyassanus; assembly: GCA_004794575.1. Lineage (NCBI taxonomy): Eukaryota > Metazoa > Mollusca > Gastropoda > Architaenioglossa > Ampullariidae > Lanistes > Lanistes nyassanus. Next base: position 521,407 of record SMGT01003782.1, on the reverse strand, counting down.
ATGACCTGCCCCACTAACAGGTATGGCTTTAACTGCTCAGGGAAATGTGGCGACAACTGTGTGGGTGGATGTCACCCCAGGACAGGCGTGTGCAGAACAGAGTGCAAGAATGGTTGGCAAGGTAACTACTGCAACGAGTCTTGCCATGAAGGATACTTTGGTGCCAGCTGCACTAGCCGGTGTGGATACTGTCTCAACGACAGTTGTGACGCCATTGATGGCTTGTGCTCCGAAGGTTGCCACCCGGGATACACAGGGTCTCACTGTAAAGACCGTTGCCCAAAGGGGACGTTTGGTGACAACTGCACAGGAGTTTGTGGACACTGCGAGGGAGGATGTGACTTTGCAACAGGCAAGTGTAGCGTGTGCAAACCCGGCTACAGAGGAGCATACTGCAAAGAGAAATGTGGTGTTAATACCTACGGCAACAACTGTTCAAATGCATGCGGAAAGTGCAAGGCGGGCGAGTCATGTAACCACTTGGATGGAAAATGTAACGCATGCGAGCCTGGTTACATGCCGTGGTTATGCCAGGAAAAATGTGATCCTGGGTTCTTTGGCCAAAACTGCGATCACAGATGTGGCCACTGCTGGAAAGGTAATCACACATGCAATTTTGAAACTGGTCATTGCCAGTTTGGTTGCAATAAAGGGTACACAGGGGACACTTGTAAGATTGCTTGTTCCATTGGAACGTTTGGAGCTGGATGCTCCAGTGCCTGCGGTCAGTGTGCTAGGAGAGAACCTTGCAATATCGTGGATGGGACATGCGCCGGTGGATGCGAACCTGGCTACCTTGGAGATCAATGTCTCGAAAAGTGCCCGGCTGGAATGTATGGCAGCTCATGCAGCGAGCATTGTGGGGCTTGTGAAGGCGGGAGTCGCTTCTGCCAGCTGTCTAATGGCGTCTGTACCAATGGCTGTATGCCAGGATTTCTGGGGGACACGTGCAACCATTCGTGTCCAGATGGGACGTTCGGGCGCTTGTGTCAGGAGACATGTGGGCAGTGTCGAGAAGGCGTCTGTCGTACATCTGACGGAATGTGCAAGAGTGGATGCATGGACCACTGGGCAGGACCAAGATGCAAAACTGACTGCAGAGGTTCCAGCCCAGATGAGCAAAACTGCACGCAGTACAACTGCTCAGCTTGCATATCAACCGGCAGGTATCAGTGTTCTCACACGCTATACCTCTTGCCTTGATACTTGGGGCCTTTGCTTTTCTTGCTTTTTACAGCATCAGATCCTTGTTGCCAATATAGCCTTATTCTATTATGCATTTCTCTCGTATCCGGAGTACATGATCTTTAGAGTTTTTGATAGAAATGGCAAAATAACTGTTTTTGTGGAGTGGGGGTGTTTGGTTTTCTCCTTGTTTGACAGTAATGAGGTACGGTCTGAGCCAATGCGCACTTTAACTAGGTCCGGCTAATATAAAATGGAGTTTACATCATTTCCAAACTACTAACCTGACAGCGATACAGGGTCACTAGCCTCCAAGCACTAACACTCATTTGAAACAGTGCTGTTGTTTCAAGGTCTCTAAGCTGGTGCTGCCTCAGTCGCCATGTTATTGCAAGGTCCCTCCATGGATATTTTAAATGGATATTGTACATGGACATGATAGTATTTTAAGGAGAGCTCATTCAGCTGATGCTGGTTTTAAAGTCACTAAGCAGATATACCTTCTCCAAACTCAGGTGCGTTATACGGAATGGGAAGTGTCAAGTGGAAGAATGCCAACTTGGAATGATGCCACCAGATTGCAAGCAGCCTTGCCCAGATGGTCAGTACAGTTATAACTGCAGCCGCAGCTGTGCAAACTGCATACCTGGCAGAAAAAAGCCAATCTGTCTTCCCACAAATGGCGAGTGCACAGGAGGCTGCCTACCTGGATGGCAAGGGCAGCTGTGCGATGATCTGTGCCCTGATGGTTCCTATGGCCTGAACTGTACAGGACAGTGCGGCAACTGTTGGGGTGGGGACCTGGAGTGCAACAAGGTCAATGGCACATGCACAAGCGGCTGTCGTGAAGAGTTCATGGGAGACAAGTGTGACATTCTACCAAAAGCCATCAATCTGTCATGCATGAACTGCTTCGGGGGACCTGATGAATGCACTCAAGGAACTTATGTTTGCCAACGAGGGTGTGTGCGAGGTTGGCTGGGTAGCACATGTACCCGGCAGGACACATCCCTCCTGCTGGACTCATCAGCCTGGGTGGTACAACATGGTCCTGAGCAGGAGCTCATTATAGCTGGCATGGCTCTCACTTTGATTTACATTTCGGTAGTCTGTGGCTTTTGCATCTATGTGTCTGCAGTCAGGAATATGAGCTTCTTTGACAAATATGACTTTGGATCTGGTACTCAACAACATCGCCCATCAAGGCCCACATTATTGAGACTAGAGAGTCGCCCACATAATCCATAAAAACCTAGAAGGAACAAAGACCCAGAATCAGGGATCTGCTTTGGTGACTGTTAGATTTTTTTTCCTGATGAAATTGTTGCAGTAGAGACAAACTTCAGTAACAAAATTTAAAATAAAGCACACTAAATGACATCATAACCATTTTATCCAGCCTATCAAGATTCATTTCCCTTTGCCATCAGAAAACTTAAGTAGTTGTTATCTTGGAAAATTTTACTCCCCCCACCCCAACACAGCACAGCTTAAAGTATTAACAAGTACATCTGATAAAAACAGCAAGATAACTACATTTTGGGTAGGTAGCTGATTTCAGAGCACACAAAGAAATGAATGCAGCCAAAATAAAAGCACATCTTTAATTTTTAGGCAAAAACTGTACTAGTATTGTTGGTGTACATACATCATTCTCAAATTATGGTTGTGAAAATATTGCCGTCACTATATTCCAACCAAACACTTTAACATATAAGATTCTTGTCCAGTAATATCCTCAAACTACATGCACACAGGTACATTTTCACTTGTTCTCCTTTACCTCGTTCAGTTTCACAATTTCCTATTTCAACTTCCACACTCTGGCATTTTTGCTCAAACACCTTCACTCCTGCACACATTAAGCCTGTCACATTCATCTCCATGTACCACTATGAGTGGCATTATTGCATGACTTTTTACAAAGCTGTCAATCATAGCCCGAGTCTCATACAATGATCCTTGCACCTTGACACACAGGTATGACTGGTCATATCACTCATTACATTTTACAGGAATGGCTGAAGAAAATTTCAGTGAACAAATATTAACTATTTTATGCATATGATGTAAAAGACGAACACCCATAGTTTAAAGTTTGCTGCTGATGAAAAATCTCTCATATGTACATCACATGCATTTTTATCTTCAACAGTTCTTTCATCATGAAAGCATACATCTGAAACATCACAATCTACTCTAATACTGCATTTGGTTAAGTCCACATTTCACATCAGCATGCAACTTCTTCTGCATTCAGACTGATTAAAGTCCAAGTAACCTTCAGAATTACATTTTGAAAATAAAATTGTTTCAAGATTGTACAAAACCCATCTCATTAAATGATATGGAAATTATGATACACAACACTAGAAAATCTAGTTCAGGAATGGCTAACTTGTCACCAAAATTAAATACAAAGTAAATAAAGTATTTGGACACTCAGGCACTGTGTGGGTAAGGCATGGTAAAGGAGTGGGGGTGTATATGCACACGTTTGCATCACAAATGCATGTGTATGTAAACATATAAAGGAGAATGGGGATTCACAAATATTAATTATTTTGCAACAATGGATTTCACCAAATATACATTTAATCCTTAGGTCTCTGTCACTAGTGGGCACCACATTGTGTATCTTAAGCACCTCAAGCTCACCGTCTTTCACATTTCAAATACTGGTAACTATTATAATTCAAAGTCACTGTATCTCAAGCCTACAACTTATCTTTCACGTCATTCAAGCTTAATAAATTAACATAAATTCATCATCTTTTCAACACAGCTGTGAACACAGGCATCCATAGCAAGTGACAATGCATCCCCAAAGTGAACAAGTCGTCCCACTTGGTACACACTTCAACACAAAAGTTGACAATCTTATATTGTAGATGCCAGAGGGTATGTGTCTGCATACAATGAAAAGTGTTCACGACTTTCTACTGACATTAAAATAAACACATTCACTGAGACCACCACAAAGAGGTCATAAATGCACAAAATAATCTTCCCACCTACAAAATTCAGCTGTACATCTTATCAACCAGAAGAAAAACATAACTTGTACTTAACATACGGTCTTTACAGTCATAAAGCAAGAGAAACACCTGGTATTAGTGCATAAGTTCTGCTGAAGTAACCAAGTAATTTCTTCTGTTTCGTCAGAGGTTAGGGAAACAAGTCTTCTGCACATAACACATGTATATATACACACAAGCATGCATTGTATGTGTGTGCATGCTTGCATGTAGATGTGCACTCAAACATGTGCACAGCTGTAAACATAAGAAAAGAGAATAAGTTTTTTAATCTCATGTACTTTCTATATTGCACTCAGCCTTTCTTTGTAATATATTTACTGGCACATCAATTTATCTGCAATATATTTACAGGCTAACACAAATCCACTTAGGTCCATTTTGTTTTTCCTCTTTAACACTATAATCTGTACAAGGTCACTCACAAGATCTGTCTCCTTTAAGTAAATAAACTCAGAACTGAAGTATTCTTCTCAAAACATATTTTCCATTAACCTGTTCATTTCGAATGCAAATGCTAAGAAAGAATCCTTTTTAGTTCGTTTCCTGGGTTTCACTGACAACATACTGTAACACAGTGTATCTTCTAGAACACAGGAGTACATTCTGTGGTTATCCTAGATGTACAGAACATTCCTGACCCCTTCATAATCCACAATCCAAATGGCTTGTTTTGAAGGAAAACTTCCATTACCCAACTCCTCCCTTTGGTTCCATAAAACCTCACTAATAGTGTGAAGCAGGCAGTGTCATACAATCAAATGATGACAGTGTGTCAACAAATCTGCTCTCATGACCACTGAAAAGCATGAATCCTTCACAGAATCTTGGTGCACATAAATGCATATAGCTCAGATGGTTGTCGATGACCCCTTGGTGGTTCTAGAAGTATGACTGGCTCTCCACCTGCGCTGACTTAGTGAATGCATCACATCCAAGAGACATGTCATCCATTGGCAGGGACTCAAACCAGCAGGCATCTGTTTCATCCTGTCAGTTAAAAATGTTCATTAATTCACCTGTAAGATCTCAAAGAACTTAAATTGTTTGCATCAAAATGTAAAAATAACTAGTATCCTTATTTTTAATGACAATGATAAAGAATATAAATAAGAACTATGGATAATTAAATTATTACTGATCTAATCTGTAATATTTATGAATACGTACCATGCATACAAATGTACATGCTAGTCAGTCCCTTATGATCAATATAAAAAATACTTCTGATATAATCATTGCTTTTCCGTACAAATATCTGACTACACTAGCAGGTGCCTACACTCACACACACCAATGTTGTATATAGTACAGCCCACTTAACATGAGTTCCCCCAACTCATATCTTCTTACTTGAGCTGGAGTTGCCTGCAACATGTGTGTCATACTTACAGTCTGATGTTTTTGTCAGGGTGGGGAAAAGATGAAAAGATGCAGCAAGGTGCACATGTCAGTCAGGATCAGAGATGTTAACATTCAGCTCAGAAAAGGTTAATTTTAAGTGGAAGGCAGGCAAGCAGGCAGAGCTACATACAGAGGTCAGCTGAAACACTTTATTTACAAGGCAATGTCATGCTACAACATGATGTCTATTCACAAGGGAAAAGAACACTCTCACACATCCGTAAATGGTTAAGGCAGATGCTAAGTTTTTTTTTAATGGTTTTCAGCTGCAGCTATTCTTGAAGCACATACACAGATCTACGACCCTTAAGTTAAAGTAGTAAAATTTGTGGGAGTCACACCAAACACTTCACAAAATACTTCTCCAGTTAAGGTTTTGTTTTCACTTTATTGCTAAATGTAATGACTCAATAACCATTAAAATATCGGCCATTACAAAGTAAACTGTGAGCAAAAAGGCAAGTAAATTCATCGCAAATACTTAGGCACATAAAAATATTCCACTTCTACATCCATGGCCTGACACATCAGTTTTAAAATTTCTATATAACTGCCATTACATACACTACAATAATACATTTCTAAAATGTTACAGAAAAAAGATTATATTTACACCAGTTTCTCTTTGAGTCAGCAAAACCTGCTGCTGAAATATTTTTATATTTCATAAGAACATTTTCAATACAGCATGATTATATACATATATATAATGCTGAAACTATATGAAAGACTAGCAGTACTCACATATATGTAGACTTATAAATGACTAAAATATTGTTTCATGACTAGAAAGATAAAAATGCAGCTATGGTATGCTTTGTTTATTGTTTATGTACAAATCAATACTGGCAAAAGTTAGAGGTGCAAAAATACCAAACATTTTAAATGACATCTTTCCAAATTGAAGAAATCAGTGAACAGCATTTTTTAAAAAAAAACATGCACATTTCAACTTTCTTATTCTTCCTGGTTTCTGCTGTCTGTCACAAAATGATGTGTTTCCACACAATCATGTAAGTAGTTATATAATGATCTCCCTTTACAAACTTGAACAAGATGACAAGATACCACTGGGTTTCATATTTTCTTTACATATTTCAAAGCTTTAAAAACAGTTTTATAAAACCAATTTTAAGGCACTAAACAATGCAACAAGCAGTTAGATAACAACCTGAGTGTAAATCATTTTCAAAGAAATTTATCTTCTTTTTAACCCCTCCCCTCTCTCTCTCTCTCTTTCACCCCCACCCAACCCTCTCCAACACACACACACACACGCATGTACCAGGCTATGCACAGAGACATACAATGAAACATTTACGCTTCCAAATTACATATTCTATAAGAATGTATAAAGCCTATTAGTACAAAAGAAAAAGAATTAATTGCTTTATATCTTGATACCTTAATCCTATTCTCATCAGGAATAGCTCAGACAATTATGCAACCAAACTTCTGAAAATAAATCTTTCTGTTTAATCCCTGCCTCTGTCCCTTCATATATCTAAATAATTCTGAAAAGGTCGCTGTCAAAGTACACTATAGTATGAACAAATGTAACTAACAGTTTAAAATCAAAAGGTTTAATAGCAACAATAAATGCTGTAGATTTGATCATTTGACTTTACTACTTATGCATGTACAACTCCTTTGCTAAGAGCATGGTATCTTGTCAAGACACTCTTAATGCACTGTCCAAAATTTGGTGATCTTTCAGTATAAGTAATGATTCACAGGTGAATGGTCATTGTCAGCCAAAACATGCAGAAAAAAACATTACGGGGTTACATTCGGTGCAAAGTGAAAGAGAAACAATATGCAATGTGAAAAAAGCCACAAAGAAAATACCTTGTCAAAAAGTGTTAGTGCACCACAGACATTCAACTTACAAATTCATTGCAGACCTGGCATTCTAAATTGCTGCAAATATCACTCACTTCACATTCTGCTCTGATGAAGAAATACATACTTAAGATTTATTTTACTTTTAGCAGGTCTAAGTCACATGGTGTAACATCCGCACCGCATTACACAGTGAAGACTTCAGCCATAAGAAATCAAATAACAGAACCAATAACAAATCATAAGTCATTGTTCTGTTTCTGAAACATATGAAGTCTTGGTGCATAGGCAGGCAAGTTTAACACAAGCAGTTCTCCTTTGCATGAGATCAAGTGCACAATCAGATGGGGTGGCGTGCATTGGATATAACACTCAGCCGGTGTGGCGTGCATCAAATGCAACAGAAGAAAAGTTGGGTTATCGGTTAGCGTGCACAATGGGGTTAGAAGCAAGGAGATGACTGTTCAAAGGTGAGTACATTCAACAGATACCTCATCAGAGTTGGCAAAAGTGGAGCGGTTCCATCGTGGAGCGATAGACAAAGACGAGACAGACGATGAAGAACTGTCCTGTTCTTGAATCATTAACTGTGACGGTGGGTTGCTGCATTCACGGCCAGTCTCATAACCCTCGTTACAGAATGCTGAACTCGACATCCGTGTACGATATATGCGGCTTTGGGTTTTCTTCCTCTCTGCCCTGTGTCTGTTATGCAAATGCAAGAAAGAAAATTAGAAACCACTTTAGGGTGACATTTCAAAATTACCAGACAAATGTACAATCACTTCAGGCTGACATTTCAAAATTACCAGACAACTGTACAATCACTTCAGGCTGACATTTCAAACACATGACCTCCACTTTTCAGTCTATTTTTAAACTTTTTATACAAAAGAACAGCCTCTTACAGAACAATCTTTTGCAGTTTTGTTCCAGCCTTATTTGAATCAACTGCTATGCCAACACAAGTTGTTGAACATGCTGGATTTGCTCTTACCTCCAGTAACAAAAAGCTGTGGCCACACATATGACAAGAACAGCCACAACAAACCCAGCCACTCCTCCAATCAAGACACTGTTCATCTCCTTGACAACTGCAAAAAGGGCAAAAAACTGCCAAGTAAAATATGTTTAAAATTGCCACATAAACTATATTTTCCCCATAATCTCTCAATATCTAAGTTTTATGATCAGTAATCTTTGTAAACAAATGGAAGACAATATGGAGGAATCATAATTTTCTTTATTCAACAGAATCAGCTGAAAATTTCTATAGGTTCGTTTGTTGTTGCTTAATGTCCTGCTGCAAACTATGTGCATATCAGGACGGTGTTGCTTAGACAAGTTTACGTGCTGCCACACTGGGACTGCTGTCGCAACATAGCCTTCAGTCCCACCCAGTCACGTTATACTGACGCCGGGCCAACAAGCCCTAGTACTGTACCCTGTAGTGCCAAATGTCTGGCAGGACAGTAGATTGCCAATTTTTAAGTCTTATGTACGACTCAGCCAGGGAGCCAACCATACCGACCTCTCGCCTTGGAAGTGGACTCTTTAACCACTAGACCCCTGAGGTGGTCGCATAATTATGGGTATGAATGTTACTGTTGTGCGTTATGTATGTTGAGCTTACCGTACCCAAACACATAGCAAAGAGAGGGTCGAAAGAAAGGAATTTGGCAGACCCTCAGTCTGTGTGAAGACTAGCGTTGTAATAAAGAAAGGGATGGCAGATCTTTCGATCCTCTCTTTGCTACGTGTTTGGGTACGGTAAGCTCCCTTGGGCGCATGTGTCTGCATATGGTTATGTTGAGTGTTTCAAGTACTTCCTGTTGGAGTGATAATTTGATAATTTAAGTGTTCGGTCCTCATTTGTTCTTTATCAAAGACAAATAGGCAAAGATAGTATGTACTTACCCATGTCATTACACTGGCCACCTTCATACCCAGTAGCACAGTTACAGTATGGTTCACCTCTGACCCCATAGTCACAAACACCATGCTCACTGCAGTAGTTAAGGCACATGTCTGAAACACACAGCCCTGATGATGCTCACAGGTGTCCTGTAGGCTCGTGGCTAACAAATGAACATGAGACTGACGAACAAAGATGCTACATATTTAAAATTTAAATCAATGCTTGCTTTATGTTCATTTATGATGTGCTAATCAATACTAAGTGTTATGTGACAAGTACTCACCAACGCAGCTGAAGCCATTGCCTGTGTAGCCAGCCTTGCAGGTGCAGTTATAACCAGTCTCTGTGTCCACACACTGGGCATGCACGTGACACAGGTGGCTCCCAGTGAGGCATTCGTTCACAGGTCCTGGCATGCACTGGTCTTGCTTTGCAGCTCCAGTGTCGGCTGTGGTCAGACCCACACCACAGGCAATGCACTGGCTTGAGCCTCGAGACGGCTGGTACATTCCATGGGGACATGGCGCGCATACGTTGGTCTCAAGGCGATACCAACCCTTCTCGCAGACCACTTTAGTTAAAAAATTAATAAATATAAATATTACCAAGGTCTTTAAACACATACTTAACAAGCATATGTAGATGCATATGCATCATGTGTACACCTTCTCCCCCCTTCATAATTACAATGTAGTTCTGTGTGTATTCCCCCTTGCTGTGGGGCTAAAAAGCAGATAACAATAAACCAGTGTCAGGTCCCATCCCTTCTCTTGTTTTCTCTTCGATGTTTTAAGGTACAGAGGCTGACAAGGAACAGAGAAATATGTGTCATCGCACCATGAAACCAGTCTTAAATAGGACGACCAGTTTGTAGCTACAAGCAGAAATAGGTCGGTGGGGTCAATCTGGTCGATTTTGACTTTTTTGCACGAAAGCCTTCCTAAGAATATAAACCATCATACAGATGCAAAATTTTCCCTTCAATGTAATTATAATTAGGTATAAAAAATAAGTATTTGTATGCTCAACTGATCCATAGTGACCTGTAAAATCTCCCACAAAGCCTACTTTTCACAGCCTGCAAATGGGTATAAACCCTAACAGAACCCAAACATGCTATACATCTTTGCAAAGGTCTCTGAATTGACTTTTGCACGCGTGAAGTTTCGATTGAGACAAAACCATGACCTTCTTCCAAATAAGGGAATTGTGACGTAAGCAAAAATTTGATTTCATCTATCGAGATTGGTGCTGTGCACCCTTGGTAACAAAAAAGAACCACCAGTTTTGATTGGCTGATAATGTCAGGGGCAACTCTCTAGCTCCCAATGTTGACTGCAATACTGCTAACCGACTAGCCTATCATGGATCAAAAATTGCGTATTGTCTGCTTATTAAACTCATGCAGAGATGGTACCTGCCGAGGATCAGTAACAACTCTCTGAACTGCTGCAAGACTATTTTTGGCTGATTTATTACCACGATGACGAGTTTCACAGTGAAGTGAACTGAACCCGGTGAGTGACAAAGACACTGACAACTCTGAAGATGACAGTGACAGTGACGCTGACCCTCTGGTTCGTGTTGATGTGGAAGGAGGACAAGTAGAAATGGATATGGAAGTTTGTAAGGGGCGAGATAAAAGTCACATACTTAAATGCTCGAGCACGGACACGGTCATGCAGATCTAACAGGCCTGGGTGCAAACAAATCAAGGCCAGCAGAGGGTTATGTTTGGCATGAATGCATCACACAGTTTTCATCACATGAAATAGTGCCACTACAGTTACCAGTGCAAGAAATGGACAGAGGTATGTTTGTTTTTACTGACCGATAACTGTGTATGAAACTAGTCTTTGCTGCATAAATCTGAACACTACAGTACTATCAGTGGTTTGTTTACCGTGTAGCAGTAGTAATGTCATAGTCTTGTTTCAATACCAGGTCTGCTAGTGTTTTAAAAAGTTGATTTTGCATTCCTTTCAATAAAAATAAACAAATATTATAATATGGGAACACATCAAGATGCTTACAGGAACACATCAAGATGCTTACAGCACCTACAGTAGTGTATCATACAGCTTGCAAGCTTCATGATAATCAGCCGATGTGGGTGTAAGCTTCTCTGACATCTGTTTTGTCCTCTCACGGTAGCTCATGTGGTAATTTTATTATAATCTGGGAAATTCAGATGTAATTTTTGAGTTTATTTTGTGGATATTTTTCTCTCTAGCATTTCCGTGCAATTTTGTGAACTTTGGAAAGAGTTTGACCCCCGTTGCTAAGGAAATTGGGTCAGTACTGGATGCTGAAACACTGGACCTAATTTTCTCAAAATGGCTGCCGCACACATTCTGACCTTCAACAAGCCGTATCTCTATTACTAATTAGGCTAAGACAATGGTTCTTATATCAAAATGATCAGGAAACACTATAGAATTCATTAATTTATTTAACTCAAAACACCCAATTTCGAACCTAAGACTGGTTTCGTGGTGAGGTGACACATAAAGAAATTATACAAGGCTGATTTCAGTTAACTGGGAGACATTGGGACTGAAATACTTAGGTGTCGTTAACCAGCAGTCCAGTTATCCAAAATTTTTCTTGATTTATACAAAAGAACACCCTCTAAAATTGTGTCCCAAATAAGCAACTGCCCTGATTAACAAGAGGCCGACTTATACAGAATCTTCTGCAGACACCTGCTACTGGAAGACAACTCCATCACACAGCATGTAGACTCATAAAACCTTTGTGTACTGTGCCAAATCACCTTTGGTTTCAGTAAAGCAAAGCAACACAGCCAGTGGATAGAGACTCACCAATGGTGCAGTTCGACACAAAAGATGCTCCTACAGTCTCTGTGGTCCGTCCATAGGGGCAGGGCAAACAGAAGTGGTCCTCCTCTCCTTCCCGATACGTACCACGAGGACAGGACCAGCAAGCACCATCTTCCCCAAGTTCTTGGCCAGCACTACACGCTGTCAAAAGTACAGAACAAAAAAACGACTACGGTTCATTTTCTTTTTGTGTTATTTTGTTGAAAGCATAATTTAGAAAGTTTTTAAGATTCATCATAATGCACTTAATAAGGCTAGGAAATTAAAAAATATAGCTCCCAACAAGCTTGGTGGCCTTTAAATCTCATTTATGTGAACTCGCCCATATTTTCTCTCCTTCCCCTCTCCTTCAATCATTCTGCCTCAAGCAGACGTTCAATTTAAGGACAGCTAAATACAACCAGGGTAAACTGCAGCACATTATGCACCTATGCAGAGCTCCATGGAACTGGCCCCATCTTTTTGAGTACTGTGACCTGTGGGACAAGGTAAGCATGCTGTCTGCCCTGCTGTATCCTGATACTGTCCTCTGGGGCAAAGTTCACAGCCTCTGGTAGACAAACTGTAATAATTTCCAGCAGGACAGATTGCTGCAATGCAAACATCCAGAGGTCAGTTTTACAGTGATTTTTTAGGCTGAATTAAACCCATTTTTATAATCTTTCAAATATACGAGGGTATGTTCATCATTGTTACAAAGGCAAAATCCCTAAATGTTGCACAAGCTATGGGTTACAATATCTGCACTCTGCATGCTTTGGTTCTAAATATGTCATTAACTGACACATGCAAATCTGCCAACTTCTTGACACCAGTGAGAGCAGCATTAGGGCAAACTGAAGAGGAGCAAATTGAGGACTGTAGTGTAGTGTAACTCTTTTAAAATGTTGCAGTAACTGTAAAGCCTCTACCCAATTTAATTTCATTTCTATAACTCATGCATAAGTACAGCTGTGTTGTCGTCATCATCATCAGCATCAGCAACAACAACTGATAGTACTCAGACTATAAGTCAAATATCGATTATATTGACTGAAAAAAGATTATGTTAATAAAACAATTAAAAATAATTTATCAAGACAAACATACCAAAGCAATCGGAGACAGAAGTAGACCCAGGTGCAGCAGTGGTCGTGTCTGTGGGACATGAGACGCAAAGGAACTGTCGTGGATGGTCAGTGTAGCTTCCCTCGCTACAGATCACACAGTCACCAGTACTGTTGTCAAACATGTAGCCCGGTGGACAGTCAACTAAGCAGAAAAACCACAAAAATAATCCAAGCAAACTGAAACATGTTGTGTGCTTTCTGTTTTACCATCAAAGAAACATCAGTGTCTCACACAGTCCAAAATGAGATAAGAAACTCCACACAGTCCAAAATGAGATGAGACATTCCACACAGTCCAAAATGAGATAAGAAACTCCACACAGTCCAAAATGAGATGAGAAACTCACGGCAGATATTACTGGTGTTGTCTGTGTTGATGCTGTGCAGCACTTGTCCCGGCAAACACAGTAAGTCCACAGCCAGGTGTGTGGACGAGGGCTGTGCCGTAAACACACCGTCATCAAACACTCCCTGCTTGACTGCTGTGACCACTTTTTCAGCCACCCAGTTACTGTCAGTTTGTGGAAGTGTGGATAGAAACATTGCAAAATGGGGGTTAAAAAAATGGTTGAATGGCAATAGTCAGGAAGAAATGGTATGAGCATATGCAAAATTTGATTCTATTAGGGAAAAAACATCTTGGGAGTAAACAACACAAATTGGCATAAAACACACATGTTTACTTTTAGATAAAAAAAGAGAAATCTTTGTTTACTGTCCACTCCTTGAAACAAATAGCATTCTCCGACTACTAACCTATTAGCTGTGATACTAAGGTTGATGTCTACACTGTAGATGTCTCCTATCTCTCGTCTGCGGCGACTTCCCCCCGCTGGGCTGCAAGTGATTCTGAAGCCATTTTCAAGGTCACATGCTCCCGTTTTGCAAAACGCCTGGTCAGCATCAAGCCCCAACATCACTTTGATGAACTTCATCCTCAGTTCAGTTTTAAACTCTTCTGAACATGCAGGACCCTTAAAAGCTAGTTCTCCTGTCAAGCTGGCTGATGGGTGATGAATGGCTATAACAGACAATTTTAGAGATTAAAATTCTCCTTACAATTTTTTTGCCCTCACCTGCCAACAGTTACTGTATCTGCCCCTCATGCTGACCAGTACTAACAGTGCATACCTCCCCCTTTAGCATCAGATACATCTTGATCTCTCTTAGAATACAAATCATTTTGAAAACAAGGAATTTTCTTTCCATTTGCTATCACATTGTCCACAGTGGTACCATCCAAAGTACATCATTCCTACCTAAATTCTCTCCACACCTGGTGTCAAATTTCATGCGTGCAATGTAGATCCAGAAAGCTATTTCAGACAACTCTAGAAGCACATTTGTAAGAAGCAAATGAAATTTACACTTGTACTCTAGTATACAGTTTTTCATGTTACTTCCCTTTACTTTAGCGCAAATGCAGTATTTTGTCCCTGAACATGTACAAGTACCAGCACAAAATCAGACATCACACAAACCGTACTTGCATGGGACCAGACTTTAAATGTTGATGACCACATAATACCTAGGAAGAGGACACTCACACGAGCAGGGTGGGAAGCGAAAAGGATTGCCACGAGGTGGGTCCCAGAAACCTAGCCTGCCGCAGCTATAGAAAGGTGGAGTCTGCTCCACCAAAGCATAAGAAGGGAGGCAAGTCACAGAGCAGAAGCTGCCATTCGGCCACGTCTTGCAGATTCTGGCTCCATTCACTGGGGCTGGAGGCTCCAAACAAGCAAATGCTGAAAGAATACAAATAACACAAGCTGCTTTTATGTTTCCCTTACCTTACTCAAGCACAATGAGGTTATTGGAGAATACAATAAAGAACAAATGAGGACCAGTGCTTAAATTATCGTAAGATAACTCCAACAAAGGTACTGGCAGCGCTATATATTGGAGAATGACAATCCAGCACCCATTCTACTGGTTCCTTCCACTACTTTACCTGTACCTTTTCTCAATCCAGAAAGCTATTGTCAACTTGTTTAACCTGTATCCAGAACAACTCATTTCAAGATGACTTCAACTATGCTTTTATTAAGTTCACAGTATGTTCTAGTACTTATCAAGATCACAGCTTTGTACAACGATTCATTTTCCTTACGTCTGATGATAACTTCAAAGCTGCATTCAGCAGAGTTGTTTTCAGCATCCCAAGCAATGTACGTTACTAGATACTCTCCATGCTGAAATGTCTGCCCTGCAAAGAGAAATTTAAAATCTTTATTGGTGGCTCAGCTTCCAGAAGTATGAAAGCTTTTGTGTCTTCTGCTTCAGCCCGACATTCTTGCTTCTGTAATTTGCCACCTCCTCACCCTTTCACTGGTTTTAGTCTGAATTCGTCTACACAAGACAACATTGAAATGTGTACATTTTGAAGGCGGTTTGAACACACAAATTCCAATATCTGAATTTTATATTTCATATCCCTGCTCACTCACCATGTGCTTCTTCTTCCTACACCCCCATATACCCATCCCCACAGAAATACATATGCAAACATTTGCATACACACACACGCACACCCACACATACACCCCCCCCCACACACACACACACACATACACAAACAGATGGGTGGATGGACAAACTACCTGATCTGTGAGTCTGCTGAACACGAACAATACCAGCATTGTCCTCAAAGACAGGTTCTTGCCACGTGACCTGCGCTAGAGCACTGCTGTTCGTAATAACTTGGTCAGCAGGGCAGTGCACTACCACAGGAGCAATTTTGTCTCGCTTGCCTGAGAATTTATAAAAGACACAAGACACTTGATAGCTGGAAAACACATTCCCAAACATAACCTGCATGGTTTGAAACCCCTATAATAACACAATCGCTTAGAAGATAAGTCACAACAGTCTTGCTCTCTGCCAGATGAACAGCCCAGAGAATACAAACCCTCCAAAGAAACCTAAAAGATATCTTTTGATTTTTCAGACATACCAATGCATAACAAAAACCAAAAAATAAACAACTTCATATGAAAATAAGTAACAACTGAAAGAAAATCAAATGAGTTAGGGAAAACAGTCATGATAAAAAAGCAAAGTCAAAAGAGAATGAGAACCACACCTTTGGTACCCACACATGAACTGCTATCAGCATCTGTCAGACACTGGATTACACTACAGCTGCGCGGGGCAATGACAGTCACATTGCCAGTCAGAAAGGCATCTGATGGTGGCCAGAAGTAAACATTCCCATTCACCCAACTGCTGGTACAGTTACTGGACATAGTCTGTATTGTACTTTCTTCCAGTACATAATTGTAAAGGCTGACTTGGCTGAGCAACCCATTGAAAGGTTCTCCATGTGCGGAACTCACAGGCTGGCCAAGCAACAAGCGCATCCTGAAAAAATTTTTTAAATGAATTTTTTAAATACTGTTTTACTGCTTGCAAGCATGCCTCCTCACACATGAGATTACACAAAACAATGCATATTTATGTATGCATGTCAGTGATATGCATATAGCACTCAATTGTGCACACAGCTCACCACACACACATATGCAAGGACCCAAGGACACAGACACACACACATGCATGCTCAAGCACACAGAGGTAAAAAAACAGCCAATGGACATGGCAATTATGTACTATTTATTAAAAAAATGCAAGATGATGTTTATGCTAGAAATAAACAGTAGACCTGTTTCATCCCAACAAACCTGTGAGGCAAATTTTCCTGTGATCTATAGTCCTCTGTGTCCGTCATATTCCCATCCACGTACAATGCATGGCTGCTCTTTGCCCACTGATAGCACAAATGATGCCACTTTCCATCAGCAATGCTCAATTCTAAGTACCTCCCCTCTGCTTCACCAAACAGCGAGACTGACAAGGTGTTTCCAGACATGGCCAGCATCGTGTAATTATTGCTGCCATTATCACTCACACTGCAAAATTACAAATACACGATGTCTTACGTGTGAGTGGACACCTTAGCACAATAGTGTTCAGACATGTTAATGATTTCTACAGAAGCTTAGCAGCCTTAGCTCTTCTCTTGTGAATGCATCTGTTAGTCACATTGAGTCAAGACTGCGGCATGTAACGTTACATTAGTGGCAAGCATCTAATTTGACACCAAACTGGAACACCTGAGACTGAGCATTTTAACATATTTCATCTACTCCTCCCTCCGTCTCCCACCTTCACACCCCGTCCTCACACTTCAAGCTCAAATAGCTCTGCTCCCCCTTATTCTGCCCATCTTCCCAGCCAACCGTACATCACAAAACATCAAATAATTTACCTAGCTAGAGTGAGATAGGTTCCTCTGCCCTGAGCCGTGGCAAAACGAAGCCACAGGCACAAAGCAAGTTCAGAACCACCAGGAAATGTGAAAGCAGGTGGTCGACAGGCTGAATCCTTGCTCCCAGAAAACTGCAGGTCATAGTTACCTGATTTTTCTGTTAATTACACATTATAGCAACAATGTAGTATCGTTTTCAATCTCTCATTCCGTCATCAACCTTTTGGCTACATGCCATCTTTTTTTTATCCTAACCATTTTACTTTAAACCTTTGTTCAAGTATTGTCTGGAAAGTCATTTTCATAAATGTGATGGGCTAGTAACTTGAAGTGCACAAGCCTACTGAATTTTCTACTAACATATGCCTTTAATTTAAGTTTCTGTTTGTAAGACAACAATGAAAAATTAAGTATGCCTATGATAAAACCTCTCAATTACCACCCTGATAAATCATAAACAATTTGGTTGGTGAATGACAATAAGAGTCTAATGGAGGAATATACTACTCCAGCAATTTGCAATAAATAGCAAATGAACCACCCACATGCTAGTAATTTATGATTTTTGGTGGCCTAGCAATGCATGTATTTCTAGTGACCACTGGCCACCAAGCTACCACACTTCCTTGCCCTGTGAAACTTTACAATCTCATGTAGCATAATAAAAGCAAGCAGGAACATTACACTGTGTGTGTGTGTAAGTGAGAAAGAGAGAGAGAGAATAGAAAGAGCAGGAGAAATGGAGAGACAAGAGAGACACAAGGTTAGAGGAAGGGTGGGGAAAGAGAGCATCGGCCACACACCTCTAGATGACAGGGTATATCCTCCCTCCTTCAGGAACACTCCCTTGGGTAAGTTTATGGGTAAACCAATAAAGAATGTTATGTGCCATCTGAATAATTTAATAAAGGAATACGCTACGGAAAAAATACTGGACCCAGTCACCTTTCCCACAGTCTTCACTGGCATAAGGAGGGGGGCACAAACAGGCAACCTTCCCTTGGCTGCTCACACAGGTAGCACCATTCAGACAGGTGTTGTTCAAGCTGCATGCTCCAGACTGGCATATGCTGCCAGAGTAGTTCGGAGGACAAAGACACAGGAATCGGCCCACCAAGTCCACGCATGTGCCTCCATTCTTGCAAGGTTCAGACAGACACTCATTAATGTTAAGCTGGCAGTTTCTCCCCTCAAAACCTGCAAGGAGTGAACAAGAATGCAGTTAAGGCAAAAGGTGTGTAGGTTGATGGATGGCCAAATTAGCTCTCGAAAAGATTAACACAACTGATCATTAAGTCAGTTAAAATGAGTTCCAATGATCTGATTCTAATGATTGGTTTGATCAAACTAAAAATGTTAGGATGAGATTGATCCAAGTCAAATTTTAAAAGATTGAAAAACCTGCATGTAAACTTTGCAGATCTAATCATCAACACAATCAGATTGTGGAGTACAGAAATCGTGCGAACAGTATTTCCCATCGTGCCATCGTGGTGGCTAGGATTGGTCCCAACACTTTTTACAAATGTTTAAACCTAACGCGGCTGGTCAACAAGAGATGTGACTGATGTTTTCTTATAGCAGAATCATCTTTCTATCGATTTCCTTCCCTTAGACCACACAATACACAACTTCTTCTAAACTGTGCTCGAGAGACCACACAATACTGTTTAGGAGTTAGCGAGGCAATTGTAAGTGTCATTTTGCTTGGATACATTTTTCAACACAGCATTGTACACAGAAATCACACTGTGTGGATTTCAGGTAGGAATCATTTTATTCTTTTTAAATTTTTATCATTGATAGATTTTTCTACATTTTTTATAAGGTACATGGAGACCACAGTGGAGTTCATGGAGGAAGAAATTGAGTAGGTGCGTACAGTGCATACAGTGACTACATCTAATACCAAATAGTAAGGACTATTTAACAGTTTTTTCAGTACGATTGTATAATTATTTTGATCTTCAACAACCAATCTTTCGAAATATGTAAAGTAGCTTACTACACTTGTGGTAGTTTTTAAGCAGCATTTATTCAAACGCACCAAAACACCCCTTGCGATTGCAATGGAGTAATAGTCTGAAAACCTATGATGTCATTGAGTTAAGAACTACCTTTTGGACATTCACACTGAAAGTTGTTGATCTGATCCATGCATGTTGCTCCATGCTGACATGGCTGACTGGTACAATCATCCACATTCTCCTCACACCGGTCACCAACATACCCCGCAACACAGCTGGGCATAAATTGCATGCATGAATACATGTCCAATATACGTCCAAAATATCTCCAACATACATCCAATATATGTCCAAGCCAATGCACGAACACATTTTCAAAAACACTCCTAACACACAAGTACACACACACACACAAACCCTGTCATCTCTATTTGTCACATACACAGAGATGCGTGTGTGTGCACACACACAGTAAGGGATGTCTGACAACGAACAACAGACTTCTGAACGTCAAAGGCTGTATATATACAAGGAACAAGGTGGAAGATAAATGCTCCACTCTGAAGAATAAAGCCAATAATTTCTTTGAAGGCACACTACTTCATCGTCAGTCAAAATTAAGGACCCTAGATCAGTTCTCAAATATTTGGATTCCATACATAAAGCAATGACCAATATATTGTGCATCCTGAATGCATTAGGATGTATTTGTAATGGCTTGTGGGGTAGGGGTGGAGTGGGGAGAGAACATCTGCTTCTTTGCCTGCATTCAAACTCTCAAATCAAGAACAAGTTGGTTAATTCTTACCTGCAGGTGTATTCATTAACAAGGTCTCTGCATGTTCCTCCATTCAAACAGGGCTGTGATGAGCATTCGTCTACATTTGTTTCACATGTGACACCTGTGAAACCTGGACCACACAGGCACTTAAAGCTATGTGCTACCTCCACGCAGCTTCCATTATTTAAACATGGTCTTGAGGCACAGTGATTTATTCGCACCTTTTAAAATAAAACAAAAACAAAAAAAGCCTCACATTTACTGCTCATGTAATGATCTGAGACTAAGAATCAATAATTTTCTGAAACCAAAATCAAGAGGGTTTTTTTGGTAATAATGTGAAAAAATACTTTGTCTTCTTTCCTGAAGCTCTATTTTTTGGCTAATCTGGCTCCTGAATTAGATATCAAAGCTCTGCATGGCACATGTCAGCCCCAGCTAATCCGGTTTTCTTCAAACTCTATTGAAACTCTTGTTTTTCAGTCATTTCCTGGATCACTTCTGTGAGGCAAGTGTTACCATATGCATGGCAAACATTACTATATGAGGATAAATAAAAATGCAATGTTCACGTATCGCTCTGCTCTTCAAGACTTACATCACATAAAGTGCCTGTCACATCAGCAGGGCAAGTGCAAACAAAATCCTGCCCAACTGTACTGCAAGTGGCGCCCTCTGCACAAGGGGAGAGAAGGCAAGGGTCCTCCAGCTGTTCACACCATTTTCCTGAATGAAAATACACAAAGGACCACTGTACGTCTGGGGTCTCTGTCACATGAAGGCACAGTGGATCATGATGGTGTGGTTTTGAAAGTACTTAAACCCACTACAAACATTATGCCAATAAACTTAATTCTGGGAACAAGGACCATAAGAAGCTAAAAGATAAATCTGGTATAAATTTTGATTAAAAAAGATGGAAATATTTTATTTTGAAATGTATCCCTAAATACACACAAAAAATTTCAGGATAATTCATGCCCTTCCAATAATTTGACAACAGACATGAATATTCCCCATCTTATTAGAAAACTGACAGGAAAATATTCTTCCTGTTAGAAGCCAGTTGCATAGCAAACGTTCAGCCTGAACATAAACCAGTAAGAGGTATTCTACCTGTCCAGTGGAGCAGACAGTGACACTTGTAGGAATTTCGACCATCTTCACACCAGTCAGTGCCTGCCATGTTGCAAGGGCTGGACAGGCAGTCGTTAATGTTCTCCTCGCAGTTTTTCCCTCGAAATCCTAAACAACAACAGTGGCAATAACAAACCCACAGACCACAGCAGCCAGTGGATGAAGACTAATAGGAGATGCCACATGAAAGCTTCTGCACAAGAATGCTTAACATCATGCTGTCACATGAGGAGTCACGGTAATGCTGAAATGTCAGCAAGTACAGCTCCCAGTGGCTGTTTCGCTGTCATATGGCATGTCTCTGATGGTCCCAGTCAACATGTCACCAGTTTACAATGTCTTATTATGTGAATCATTTCTCATCAGAAGTTGAGTATATATATATATAGCTTAATTTGTGCACCATCATTTCCAAAATTCTAACACTTCTTTCCCTGCTGCACATGTCAACATCAGCGAAATAACAGTGATCTGTACACTCTTTTCCTCCCTTTTCCACATCAGACAGCATGCCAGATCTCGCTTTTATGTGGCCTGATAAACTAAACATTTGGTGTAGCTGACCAGAAACATATATGTAAGCACACAAAAATGTGTGCAACATATGCACTTGTGAATGCACGTTTGGTGACAGAATCTACCCAAACCACTAACTTTCACTGCATACCTTCTGTACAGGAGCATGTGTAGTCATGGAGCAAATCTGTGCACTCAGCCCCGTTCTTGCATGGGTCAGACAGGCATTCGTCTATTTCATGTTCACACTGTTGCCCAGTATAGCCAGGCTGACAAAGAAAAACCAGACATGATGAGTCTACAGATCCTCTGTGAGAACTCAGACCGAATAACAGAGCTTTTAATCCTCTTGGCTTGGACTCCAGTTTATCCAAACAAAGGAAAATATATTACATGGCTAGAAAGTACAAACACCAAATAACTAAAAATCTCTTTTCCAACAGGTTATGGATCGTCTACACTTTAACATGATACTAAAGATCTGGCTTGTTCAGCTCCAGTTTTTACCTGTGGTGCTAATAACTGCAGGTCATTAATGTAAGCAAATTCTTTTACCTTACAGATGCAGATGAAGGAATCTACTGCATCCACACACAATCCATCATTTTCGCAGGGGCGGCTGATGCAGTCATCAATATTTTCCTCACAGCTTTCTCCAACAAAACCTGATCAAACAAGAAAACAGTTAAAACTAAAAAATGTCAAGATTGTAAACGATTAATTGCTTTTTGGCCACTTTACAAAGATAGCAAGCAGACAATGAAATTTACTTACTAGCTTTGATGTTCAAAGACTATATTGCTCTACCAGTTGTTTGCTCTCAGTTCAAATGTATGACAAACATTATAATCAGAACAATGTTTAGTTACCTTGTGCACAGGTGCAACTAAAGGTACCCAGAAGGTCATTACAGGTAGCCCCATTCAGGCAACTGCTTGCAACACAGTCATCGTTATTTTTCTCGCAGTTGTATCCATGATATCCAGTCCCCTGCATTAAAACATAATCCACTTCTTAATCCAGGAAGAAGCGTACAATAAGCTACGTTCTGTAACATATCCCAAACACAGACCAGTAACAGTTGCTTCATCCACTAAAATTCTTTCTAATAATCATTTTTTTCCATTTTTGTAAATCCTTTTTGAACAAACTATGTGCAGGAGATTTATGAACAGGATCAGAGTGCAGCGTTACTACCCACCCTCTACCCCCATCCTGTTCATTCCAACTCACTTCCCCATATCACACACTTCTGGGTTTTTCTGATAAAGTTAATTAATAAAGAACAAATGAGGACCAAGCGCTTAAATTATCAAATGATAACTCTAACAAGAAGTACTGGCAGCACTCAAACATAACCGTATGCAGACGCATGTGACCAAGGGAGCTTACCGTACCCAAACAAGCAGCAAAGAGAGGGTCGAAAGAAAGCAAAGTGGCAGATTCTCAAAAAAAATAATTTAAGTGCTCTGTCCTCATTTGTTCTTTATTAGTTATAATTTGCACCTTGAGAATTTCATGTATTTGTCCAATGTTGTGTTTGTCTTAGGATCCCAGTTGTCAGCACACGCTTAGTGAGCGGGCTGACTACATTAACATGGATTCTCTGTATGCACATGTTGTGTACCGAGGGCTAGCTGTGTGAAGACTAGCGCCATTATAAAGAAAGGGATGGCAGATCTTTTTTTGAGGATCTACCACGTTCCTTTCTTTTGACCCTCTCTTTGCTGCGTGTTTGGGTACAGTAAGCTCCCTTGGTCACATGCGTGTGCACATGGTTATGTTTGAGCACTGCCAGTACTTCTTGATAAAGTTAATTCCAAAACTGCCCATCTACCTGATTACTGTGCACCAAAGTTTAGTTACTTTAGCAGATCACTTACATAGCCAGGGAACTCTGCCATACACCTTGCAGACTTTTTTTTTTAGAACTAGATAAGGACAAGCCTTTTAAATACTGATGGCACATGGTGTTTGAACCACTGTGAAGCTTCTTTAATGATTAGCTGTGCACATGTAGTCTTTTCGCAATGCATGTCTTTGGGTCTGCCTTTAGGATTTACTGGTGCTTTAATCAGACGTCAGCCTGAACATGTGTGCCTAACATCCATGATAAAAATCGTTTAAATCTGCTGAAAACACAGTTCTTACAAGGCAGTCACATTGATATCCACCAATGCGGCTAATGCAGGTGCCTCCGTGTTTACAAGGAGATTTCCAGCATTCATCAATTGGCACCTCACACCTGCAAAAGACAGAAGACACAGAGATTTTTTTTTTTACACAAAGAAACAAAATACTATCCACAAAGGTTAACTGGGGTGGGGATTTTGGGGGTTAAAGTCTTTAAATCTAAAAAAAATCCCACTAGTTTAAAAAAAATTTTATATGCTGTGAAAAAACCCTTCTCGTCAATCTTTCTCCCTCCAATTTTAAATCTCACTTTAAGACTCCTCTTAATGCATGATCCCAAAGGCACATAATGTCGCAGTTCTCAAAATACCTTCAAATTACATGCTGGTTAACTAAGCCTACCTTGGTCCTGTGTATCCCTGGTAACAGTTGCAAGTGTAACCCAGATCCACGTTGATACACTGGCCATGCTTGCAAGGGTTTGGGAGGCATTCATTAATTTCATGTTCGCAAACCTCTCCCAAGAATCCTGCACGAGATTTGCATCCTGATGCAACAGTGCTGAACACGACAATTCTAAAGTTGCTATAGGGCTTTCTGTTTCACCACATTGCGTTTCATGTTCTCTCATTCACTCTCAGGACCTCCCTGTCTTCTTTCTCAACCTCTCAGTCCCTCTCTATTCCCCCAACTTTTAATCTATCTTTATTTCTCCTTCAAATGCAGTGACTGGCTTGGGGATTGGGTTTTCGGTCTTTGGTCAATAAAAACCTGAAAAGGCCAATGATTGTTCAGTTTTGCACATCGATGGACCCATGTTGGGTTGAGCTGGTCTTCTACCGAAGACCTTCACTCTACTTTCAAGGGTTTCTTTTAAAGGTTTGACAAGGTTTATTTCTTTCACTGGGTCCCTGTGAAAGGAGGTATGGAGAATGATACAAAACACACAAAACAAGCATTTCAATAAGACCAAATGTTTCTTGTCTGGGTCGGTCTTGTGACCTACTGTCCTCCAATTCTGAGCCAATTGCTGCAAATGTATACATGCATGTGCACCATCACCACCACCAAACCTCATAATTACATGTACACCCCTAGAAGACTTTCTTCCTTGGTCTTATGCTTGCATAGAATTAGACTTGGACAAAATTATGAAACAACTGCTTACATTCCAGCTACAGAAATGGCATAGAGAATTCCTATTTTTCTGTTTCCAGCACAGTCTACTGACCTGGTTTGCAGATGCAGGAATAGTACCCAACATGATCCTGACAGACACCACCATGCATGCAAAGTTGGCTGGCACAGTCATCAATATCCTCATCACAACGTGCACCTGCACAAAAAGTAGAATAGGAAGGGAAATTCCAGTCGTCAGACAAATCTTATTTTACAAGTTACTCTTTTATCCACAATCAAAAAATTGTGCAGGCATATCTCATGAAAGATTTTAATGAATGGTTCTTCTTTTGGTAAGGTAGGGTGTTGTCTTAAGGCAGACATTTACTTCTAGGACACTGGAAAACAAGATCCTTATCTCCAGGACAATAAGATAATCTCTGTGGTAAATTGTACTTATTTTCTGGGACTAGCCCTATGAGCCTAGGGTGTCTAAGAAAACACTGAAGTTTCATAATAAAACTTAACAAAACGGTGCTACCTGTCTGGCTGGCACCTGTACTTACCTGTGTAACCTAGTGGACAGATACACTGGAAGTTGCGGAAATGACTGACACAAGTAGCACCATTGCTGCAGGGCTGATTTTGACACTGATCTCTCTCTAAAACAACAGAACAAAACTCCACAGCTGCCAGAAAGAACTTACTGACAAAATGCAACAAACACATATGGAAGATATAACTACTGAAGTATACAATCTACTGAATGATAAAGACTTCTGAACCATACAGACGGTTCAAAAGGGTGCTACAGTTTTTTCCTGTAAAATTTAACATGTAGAAGTCTGAAATTCACATTTGAAAAAAACCCGAGAAACTATTTGTCACATATTCCACTATCTCAAGGAAGTGATGTGGCTCACATACAAGCTGGTAGGTAAGCAATTTTACAGGGACTGCTCATCCATCTTGTAGTGAATTTCACACTATGATGGGGGATGGAGTCCTATTTAATTACTAAGCTATACACTGAAATAACCACCAGACTGATAGCTGGAATAAGATGGCCAGTGCAGAGAGGCAGTTTAATGTTTAGGGGATACCCAAATGGAGCCTTGACAATGTTTTATCTTCAGAAAATCCTTTGCCGGAATTGGATTCGAACCAGCAACTTTCCACTCACTACTCCAAAGCTCCATCCATAGAACTATTCAGCCCTCCATTCAGAGGGGATACAAATATCCTTCACGTTGCAGGTTTACACCACTCACCAGTGCACTGAGTGGAACTTGTACTACCAATGCTGATGGTAGTTAAGTTCTGGGGACATTCTCTACAGAACTGCGAGCCAGTTGCAGCAGCAAAAAATCCAACAGGGCATGCACAACAAGGCTCTACTCCACTAGCGCTGTAGTATCCTGGCTTGCATTTGGCTGAAACGATGAAGCAAACTGCACTGAGGTGAAGGACAGTAGCAAGGACATTAGGAAGGACTAAATTCATAAAATGGAAGGTGAACACAAATATATAATGCTGCATTTCATGCAGACTTCAGGTGACTCCACTGCTGTCTAAAATACTTCATGTACAGCACAGCTTATTCTCATCAAACCAAGAGGTAATAAAAATCAGAATTACTTAAATCTAGTTGAAACTACATAATAAAACACACCTCATCCATATCTCAATACTTATTTTTTAAAGACGCTAATTTACAAGCTACTCTGCCTCTTCGTCTTTTTTTCTTTAAACAACAAATTGATGGAAAGGGATGAGGATTAACAAGGGTAGGACTACCCAGACAAAACTAGCTTTTATTAAAAAAATGTAAAAATTTAAACAAGAAATCTTTTTTTTCCCTTACAAAGAAAAGCCCTTGAAAATTTGCCTAAACTAGTTACAGTAACAGCTATATAATGCATTAAGCAGAGCACAGAATTGGTGAGGGAGAAAAAAAGGACAATTTTTCACTTGTCAAAACAAATGTGACAAAGATCCTCTCGAGTGAAACCAAATACTTATTTTAAGAAACAATTATATGCATTTGCAAACACATAATCTATCGTCATGTAACTGCACATTTCTTAGGGTGGACTGAACAGTCACTGATTAAAGTGAACAGTTCAACTATCTGAGAATTGGGCAATTTGAAAGAACCATGTGCTGAATGTTGACCGAGTGAACATAATAAAGCGGATAATGTTTCCAACATTGCCAGTTTTTTACAAGGAAATTTATTATGAGGCAAGGAAAGCAGACTTTATTTCCTAGAAAATCCACTGAAATGAGGAAACTTCCATGCCCCGATAAAACTGTGGCATGTATATCCAAAGGCACCTTGACCCCAACAGACCTTTGCAGCTGTCTTGGCTTGTGGCAGGTGAGGAGTCCGTGCTGTAGCCAGCCATGCACTGCTGACATGCTGTCGCTCTTTCTTCAGACTGATACCAGCCCTTGGGGCAACTAAAGCATGGGACCAGACCCGTGTTGGAGTAGGATCCAGGCTCACAAGCAGCTATTCAGAAGATAAATTTTAGTCAAGATAAGTATTTCTGTTATAGTGCAGATGTTTGGCAGAAATGATAAGACGTCTCTCCACAAAATGTGAATTGAAATGTTTCTATTTAAAAATGATTATGTGTTAACAACTTAAGCTGAAGGAATGTTTATTTTTTGTGGATTCATATCTAACTACTGAACTTTTTTTTCAGTTTCATTTGGCATCTGTTTCACATGGCTGGCTGTCTGCTTTGATGTAGCCTTAGTTCTTAATTTAGCATGAAACAAACAGATGCAGAGATTAAACATTGCCTGAAACAGGTAAATATACAGTTGCTGGACAATTAACATTCCTTACAATTTATAGAAACAGACAAGCAATATTATAAACATTTTAAAAAATTATAATAGTGCTTCATTAGGCAATTGTATGTTACGAAGCAAGTAAACTTTACAGTAACTCACCCACCAGCAGAACCAGAAAAAGTGAGATTCAATTTCTGAAATAAAAATTTAAGTATGCATAGCTTATAAATAAGAACACAACAATAAATAATAATGTCAATGAAATTACCAAAGCATTCCCTTGCA
This sequence comes from Lanistes nyassanus, assembly GCA_004794575.1. Lineage (NCBI taxonomy): Eukaryota > Metazoa > Mollusca > Gastropoda > Architaenioglossa > Ampullariidae > Lanistes > Lanistes nyassanus. The sequence continues at coordinate 493,058 of SMGT01003782.1, read as the reverse complement.
TTCTTGGCACCATTGGTCAGAGTATAACTTCCAACAGGGCAAGGAAGACATGTCTGCTGGCCCGTCTGGTCTTGGAAGAATCCTGCAGGGCACTCCATACATCTGTTGCCTGTCTGATTAGTCCCTCTGGGGCACTCCACTGCGGTATGCATGAAAATGAAAAATATTTCTTCACCGCTTTTGTGCATTATGCAACAGACCTGTCTACCAGCATTCTTACTCTTTGTTGTTACTCAAAACCCACCAAAACAAAAACAACCCCCCCCAAAAAAAAAATCCTCCCAAAACCTCAAAGAAGCTAGCAAACAAACAAACACAAATGGGGTGGAAATCAGAAAAATATGCTTCAATCAATGAGATGTCTAGCAGTTTACTGAATATAATATGTCAGATAAAAAACAGTGAACAATAGTCATTTATTCTTAAACAGAACTGAAGGCTGATTGTTAAATGTGTTGGCTCAAAGTAACTTAAATTTGGGGGAAAAAACCCACCCCTTCAAAAAATCACTGCCATTCTTTTTAATAACTTAAAAAAAAAACTTTATTGTATGTTGCTATCTTGATGATACTTTAATATTAGTTTAATTCCCTCACCTTTTCCCCCACACACTAACAGGTGGATGGTTGCCTGTTCGAATCCAGAAGTGCCCAAGGATTATATCCTGGAGTTAAACATTGTGCGGACTCCATTCAACCATTTCCCCAAACATTAAACTGCCTGTCCGCACAGGACATCTTACTGCAGCTATCAGTCTGGTGGTTCTTTCAGTGCATAGCTTAGTAATAGGACCCCATCCCCCCTATAGACGTCAAACAACCAATCTACCTCCCCACCCACCCCAAAAAATCATAAAAACCGTGAGCTTTAAATTTTCTAAACTTTTGTCTTCTATTTCATTAAATAACCACCTAAATGGAACTGGTAATGACTTCAGCAAGACTTACAGCATAGGCCATCAACAAGAATGGACCCATTGGAACAGGTGTCTTGCACCAAAAAGTCACTTGCAGGCTGTAAGGAGGCCGTACCACAGCTTGCTGATGCCTGAACAGGAAAATTTTCAATCCTTGTTCCTATCTGTTTTCCACACCAACGAGCAGCATCAACCAACGCTTTAGTGTTCAACACCAGCTGTACTTTCATTTTCAGAGTGAACTGGTTCTGCAACGAAATGGTACCCATGACAGTGGTATTAAGTGCATTGTCTCCAGCCATCTATAAACTTTCATAGGACATAAAACTTGTAAGTAATATTCCCTTCTCTCAAGACCCAGAAACTTTAATCCGTCTACTTACACAGCCTCTGTGCCAATCTGTGAATCTATAAGGTGTAATCACTGATCTTTGTACATTTACCTTGCAAGCAGCCACAAATCTTACGCTTCTTTGTGTGGGCCTGCAGAAAACATTTTGCAGAACTAACCTCAGAGTCAAAGTAACCCATGTGAGTGATGTTCATTGTGATGTTGTCAGCAATTATTTCACAGATTTTAGCAAAAACTGGCTCCAGCTTCGACAGAAGTGAGTTTCCAATCTGCCTGACACAGTCATTGTTGATTGTGCCATTGTAAGTGAAATTTAGAGTTAAGTTCAGATCCTGGTTAGGAAACACTTTCACTGGAACAGAGAAAAATGTTTTTCATTATTTGATGGTCTGCAAATAACAATTTAAAAATCAGATTGTTTTCAAGATCTTCAGATTTTTCGTCCTTGTGCTTAGATCAAAAGATCAAAATTCTATTGTAAATTGTAATCCCTAATTTTCTGTTGACATCTTGAAATGGATTATTAGCATGCATCATTCTTTGAAATGTTCTATATTCTCTACGTATGTTCACTAATAATGGTGCATCCTGCCACACACTATGTTGTATTTGCTCATGTCAACTGTTTTTCTCCCCCGAACCAAATGGAATCCTGAAGATTAGACTTGTACAGAGAGCTTGGCTGAAGCTTAAAAAAAAGAAGATAAATTTGATAAACAACAACTCAGTTTTAACAAAATGGTTACCACAGACTTACAAGCACAGTCTGGTACATAATTATTTGGTTTCCAGTTGCTGCCATTGACACAGATGTACTGTGCAGGTGAGGCAGTGACAAAGCCATAACTGTGGTTGCAGGATATTGTGCAGGATGCATCCTTGACAACAAGACCATCCAGTTGCTCTGAACATGACCTCCTGCCTCCACTTGGTTCTGGTAATGTCCACAGTGGGCACACATCCACTGAAACACCCAGACACAAAGAATTAAGACCTGATGAAATCCAAGTCTTGCAATAGTTCAGCAGATGCTATGAAGGTCAAAAGGTTGAGTGACATGTAACTGAAAAGTTCTCACTACTCAAAGAAGGCATTCACTGCAGTTGATGTTAGTAGTGATGGGACCTTTCTGTACATTTTTTCGGTTTGATCGAAAGAGTAAAAACTACGAAGCAAAATCCAACACAAGGTCTTAGTCAAGTCAAGCAGCAATAGACTGACTTCCACCAGCCCCTGGCCAAATCAGCCACATATTTCTCCCCAGACGTCAAGCGATAATCAAACCAAGTAACAAAATCCTTCAACAAGCCTGAGAAATTCTGTATAAACCATATATGCTCATTAAATGCATTACTGGAATAAAAATGCATCATTGGAATAAAAAATGTAACCACTAATAATTAAATTTATATAACCATTGGAAACATTGCAAGTACTTACTTTCAACAATATACACAAATGAACAGTCTGCACTGTTTCCAAAGACATCATACACTGTTGCTGCTATGGGCAACTCTTGTAGTACAGGTACCAAAGAGCCAATCGAGGGACTGAAAACTTTATGAGAGATGCCGCTGAAGTCCCATGCTGACACAGCATCAGGGGGAATCATCAGAGGAATGAGGCTGCTGTTGCCAAAGTAACGCTGTCTGTATACCTCAGTTGGGCACTGGACTAGTGGAGGTGTGGTATCTGGAGCAAATCAAGAATTCCCTGTCACATTATTTAACTCCCAGATAAAAATGGGCTGACAACATACTTTTGAGCTGTGTACAACCAGCAATATCTTTTTTTTAGAACCATTACTGAATGGGTGGAACTTTCTAAACTCTAAAAGATAGAACATGGATGGGAAGTGAAGGCATTGGAAAACTGCATAGTTGACCACCACTGTTGAACTGGCTTTCTTCTTCAAGGGTGTATCAGAATCATGTAGCTGTTCTTCTTCAAGGGTGTATCAGAATCATGTAGTTTTCTTCTTCAAGGGTGGATCAGAATCATGTAGCTGTTCTTCTTCAAGGATGTATCAGAATCATGTAGTTTTCTTCTTCAAGGGTGTATCAGAATCATGTAGCTGTTCTTCTTCAAGGATGTATCAGAATC
>SMGT01003782.1:475917-489516 GCA_004794575.1 Lanistes nyassanus | reverse complement strand
CATGTAGCTGTTCTTCTTCAAGGATGTATCAGAATCATGTAGCTGTTCTTCTTCAAGGGTGGATCAGAATCATGTAGTTTTCTTCTTCAAGGATGTATCAGAATCATGTAGTTTTCTTCTTCAAGGGTGGATCAGAATCATGTAGATTTTGCTTGTGTGTGTGTGGAGGGTGGGGGCTCCTTCAAGGAGTACCTGTGTCTAGATACTGATGTTTGAAAATGATTCTTGAAATATTGTGATCTCATACAAAGGAGAGGAATCTTCTTGGAATGGCTATATTATTCATACACTATAAGGAATACAGCAAAAATCATATGGGTAAACAATTCTATGATCAGTATCAGTTATCCAAGGGCACCCCCCCCCCAAAAAAAAGAAAAATAAACCAAAAAAAAAAAAGAAAAACAAGGCACCGCTCTTGCCATCACAATGTAAGGCTGAAAGTACAGCAGAATTAATCATCTAACACAACATGGACCAAATTAAAGCCATTTGAACACTCACCAATTAAAACAACAGAAATCCGACATACAGCAATGTTTCCTGCAGAATCACTGACTGACATGTTGACTGTCATATTCTGAAAATAAGAATGCAAACTCTCTTCATGCAATTGCCATCATCGCTCCTTTCCCACACACACATAAATGCTAATGCACACATACACATGCATGTATGCTGCTCTTATCCAACTATGGCAGTGACAGAAGAAGGAAAAAATGAATGGCCGACCTGTCTGAAGATGTACGGAAGATGAAAATCTGCTGGTTGGAAAGAGATAAACAGTTGTCTCCCAGAGTTATCCGTCACTTCAGGTATACTAATGTTTACAGGCAGTGGTCCGCCTCCTCCCATCTCAATCCTCTGTTCTGTCTTTGGGCAGCCATGAAATGTCGGTGGTTCATGATCTGGACCAAGTATTTAAACAACAGTCATTATTAAACTATGTTTCTTTCTGTATAGGACATTCTTTTATTTTAATCCTGTTGTTTATTTTCAGAATCTCAGAACAGGTCCAGACTATATGCAGGTGTCCTTCTTGTTATTTAATCCTTCCAAACATCAACCCTAAAAAGCAAATTGTACATTAGAAAATTAAACAGTGATATTTTCTAGACGGTGAAAGAATTGAAATCTATATCAAAATAATGTTTTCTAGATGGTGAGAGAACTGAAATCTATATCAAAATAATGTTTTCTAGACTAGAAGTGGTTGGTGTGCATCTATAATTTAACTGCACCTTGACATGTTGGGATAGTAGAATTCCAGTAAGCCAGGGCAGGCTCTAAGCTGTGTGAAGCCTCACGCTTTCTCCTCTGAGGGATGAGAGCCGGATCACCTATCACCACATTATACTGCCCATCAGGTCTGGGAGTTATGGGATTAGAATATAATCTCCTTGGTAAACCAAGGATACAAAACAGACTTACATCATAAACATAAAGAATTCTCTATGTAGATCTCGTCAGTCTGCAAAGTTCTGTATATTCTGAGATACCAGTATCAATGCTTCTGTAGAGGTTGAACTCAGCAACTCTTCTCAGAGTTAAAACATTAAGAACACTCTTATCCCTCTTCCCCTATCATCATAAAGAAAGAAAGAAAGAAAGAAAGAAAGAAAGAAAGAAAGAAAGAAAGAAAGAAAGAAAGAAAGAAAGAAAGAAAGAAAGAAACAAACAAACAAACAAACAAACAAACAAACAAACAAACAAACAAACAAAGAGGAGAGAGGAGGAGATGAACAAAAGAAAACCAGGTTCCAGCAACAAGTGTCTTTTACAGTTTTGATTGAAGAAAATCCAAAATAGACATGAAGGAAGCATTTTTCTGTGTGACACAGACCAAACAAATCTCTATAGAATTTTTTAATTCTCATTTCAAACTTCAGACCTATTGCTTCAGTCAGACTGTCCGAGATTCCAGCCTTCTCACAGTGATCTGTCTGGCCATTGTACGTGTATCCCTCAAAGCAAGACCATCCTTCTGATGTTATGGTATAGTTGTTGGGTCCCACAGCATGGGCACAAGCCTTCTGTATGCCAGCCGTCATGTTCCTGAGAGGTACATCTAGCGCTGCTGTTAGGTAGCTGTACAGTTCATTTTCGCACTTCTGAGCAGGACCCATCTGTCCGTCCAGACTGACCAATACCAATGGAATAGTGATGGAGGTCTGCCAAAAAAAAAAAAAAAAAAGGATTTCCAGAATCACAGGGAATGAAAGAAATGAAACAACCAGCACTAGGTTGCATGTACGTTCAGAAAACTTTTAAAGGTACTTTACCATGTGAAAGGAGATGCGAAAACTTATGCACACCATCCCCAAACTACAATTTATCCTAGCACCTGCCAAACCCACACACACACACATGGACAGATAAACTTAACTCGTCAAAAGTCAAAAAAGGAGTTTGAAGAATTTCAGTTGTATTCATGCACAAAAAGTTACATCCCTTTCTTCTGCACAGTTGAATATGCTGATGTTTGAAAACTTGTATTTCATGAAGGGATGGGACTTTTTCCACTTACATTTTGGGGATTAGTACCATGCAGTACACTAAAACTTGTAACTTAAAAATGCTTACCACTCTTCTTGGTTTTTAAACTGAAACGGACCAGCCTCACCTGAGCTTCTGCAAGAAGCAGCCGTGCACTCTGTGGCTGCAATAATATCCTGGCACCCACAGACGAGGCATTGCAAAGTCCTCCGACCAGAATAAGTTTCTGCGTGCCGCCTACCACAATCTGATCCAGATCTTCCGCAGCCTTTTGGATTGCCTGCTGACAGGCTTTGCTTTGGGTCACATCGCTGACTGTGAGTTCTATCTGAATGGTGTACAATGGCAAAGTCTCTGGAAAATTCAAGGAAAAGGCACAAGCTCAACAGTGAAGCAATCTCAATCAACACAGGCAGGGGGGACTGCCAGACAGATCTACACAACACAGGCAGGGGGAGCTACCAGACAGATCTATACAACACAGGCAGGGGGGACTACCAGACAGATCTACACAACACAGGCAGGGGGGACTACCAGACAGATCTACACCATTCAGGCTTTTGTGGTTTCAGATAATATTTGTTACTTTTGCCAGACTTGAAAAAGTAACTTAAATAAAGCAACCAATCTTTTGCAAAATTGTGTCAGTGACTGATCAGGATCAAAGCTTATTGTTGAGTGTTTTTCCATGAAGCAAGCTGGTTGAAAGAGGGTGCAAGGTCGAAGTACAAGACCATCAAGTAGGACCCATAAATGATTATTTTGGTCAAAACATATCTGCTGGAAGTGTGGTATGCACTAAAGCATAAAAACAAATGAAACAGAAACAAAAAAGTAAAAATCGAAATGAAACGAAACACATGACTGCTGCTTGCAGTAAATTCCTGTCCAGAGGGCTTGGTGGACCATCTTCCTCTCAGTTAAGTAACTTGTTTTCTTTATTATCTGTTTTTGTCATCCTAAAGAAGGGGCAATGACCTCAAACTTTGATGTTGTGCTTGTCATTTTTGCTTGGTTCAGTTTTCTTTGTTGTCACAAAATAAAAAATAAAATAAATAAAAAATAAGACAGTATGGCACTGCAAAGTAGAATTCCACTTGCCATCAACACACTGGAAGTTGAAAACATCATACTGATAGCAGTCAGGACAGAAGTAAGAGATGCCGCTAGCGTTGCTCACAAGCTCTGCAGGACTGAGGGTAATTGGAGGGCACTTTCCCAGGTAGGACCTGGGCAACGTGACATTGGGCAAATGCTCAATAGGATGCTGCAAATCCGATGTCACAAATCCTGCACACATGTGCATGGCTGGCCGATCCATGCTGCTGTCCACTGCCAGCAAAACTACCTGTGATTCTGCATCATACTATCAAAAACAAACAAACAAACTATCACAGATTCTGCCTCATACCATGAGAGAGAAAAAAACCCCAAATTATTATAATACCACAGACGTGAAAAAAATGTTACATTCTCAGTTTTAAAGCATGTTAAACCATGGATGTTTTCACCTGTGCCTGGTACCACTGCAGGCCTTGGCTGTTAATTATAATTGTATAACGAATAAATTTTATAATAAAAGTAATGGGCAGCACATTCTTTCAATGTCTTTGAAGAAAAAACATGAGACCATAAACATTTCCTACATTCACATTATCAACAGGGTTATGTGGAGGACTAGGTGAATAAGTGTGACTTTTGAAGAATGAAATCAATATGCATTCACCAGGACAGACATTGTTTGTCTAGTGTTTTCTGGCAGTTCAGCAGATTAGACTATACTTATAGTAAACAGATATCTTTGTGAACAGATGTAGTTAATACAGAGGAAACAGATGTGTGGGAGCTCAGATCCGAACCAATGTTGTCCACATGGTAAGCACTAACTAACCATATCATGCCACCTGACCACCTACACACAGCACAAGGTACAACAAAAAATACATCAAAACAACAACAAAATTCAACATATTAACCTTGCTGCCCCTGCGAGTCAGTGTCAGATTTGCAGTGATGCTGACATAAAAGTGTGCACAACTGGCATCTCGATTTTGCAGGTAGGGTTCCAGATCTCTTAGAAGCTCCAGAAGACCTGCTGTGTACTCAGCTTCACATTTTTCAGCTCCACTCCCTTGAGTCTCCTGCACGAATGTTCCTTTGAAAGTGAGCACCATCCTGGGTATGGTTTTAGCAGGTCCTGGGGCTTGTGTGGGGACAGGCGTGGAAGGAGAAGCAGTCGTACTGGAAATTGTAATTGTGACATTCCTGCAAACACCAAAACAAATAAAGTGTGGGTGGGGGTGGCTGCAAGTTCAAGCAACAGTAAACAAAAAAAACCCCATAAGGCCTTACAGACCCTTCCAGTCTAAACAAGATTAAATGGACTGCATCTCAGAAAAAAATCACTTAGAAATGGACAGTTGTTATAAGACTCCATCATGGTAAGCACTAACCACAAAATGTACAAACCACACAGGGCACAAGAAAACATGTAGCAAAACAACATCAACAATAATAGAATTCAACATGATAACCTTGGTGCCTCTGCAAGTCAGTACGAGATTTGCAGTTATGTTTACATAAAAGCATGCACAGCTGGCGTCTTGATCTTGATAACACCAAGGACACATAATAAATAAAGGCCCAAGAAGGATAATTTTGATTTCTCAATTTTGCATGGACTTGTCATGGCTTCCTTCAAAGTGTATCAAAATATTTCTTTTAAACTCCATCAGACAGCTGGTTTGTTCGAAAGAAACTCAAACGGAAAAAGTCAAATCTGTACAGATTTGTTTCTCTACCTGACACAGGTAAGTAAGACTTCGTCAAAGGTATAATTTTCTGGGCAGATCCACATGGCTTGGCTGATGCTGGTGCTGCCTGCTGGATAACTGGCAGCTTTACAGAACACTAGCGCCACCTCTTTGGCCACCAGACTCAACATGGTGGGAAGCTCTTTGAGAAGAAAATCACCGAATGTCTCTGCACAGCTCTCCACAGCCTGGCGTGATGCTGTGGCTGCCTTCAGAGAGAACTGGATGCGGATCCTTGCCTGTCACACAGTAATTGTGGGCTGAGTAGGTGGATGGATGAGTAAATGGGTTGGCGGGAGCCCAGGGAAGCAAGCTCTGCTATGGATAGCAGAAGACAGAGCAGGATGGTGGAGATTCTTGTACGCTGTATCCCTCGTCTCCCCTCCCTCCACCTCTATAATGTTCTAGGTCATGGACTGAGATGAACAGGGTTGCCAACCCCAAGGAACACAAGGAGGAATGATTGGAGATGGGTGAGAGGATATAGGAAAGTTAAAAGGAATCCAGCGCAACAGAAGACTATACATGTAGTTAACTCTTTGTATAGCTTAACGCATAGGTAATTTTAATGTTTTCTTCAATAAACTGCAGCATTTGTGTCTTGTTTTAGCTAGTCTCATTAAGAGTAATTTAATTGCAGGGTACTTTTGACGGTATTCGTCACGATATTTTTGGTCATCTTTTTTTCCTGGGTGGGAGATGTGCATCATCGTGCTCTTCTTTCGATGCCATTTCTAGTAGATCTAATCCAAATTGCCCTGCAAACTTGATTCTGTATTGGTTGTTTAAAAACACTGTCATAAAATCAAACAAGAACAAATGAGGACAGAGCGCTATAAAATCGTCAAACGACAACCCCAACAATGTACTGGCAGCGCTAGACACAACCGTATGCTGACGTATGCAATCAAGGGAGCCTATCGTACCCATACACGTAGCAAAGAGAGAGTCGAAAGTAAGGAACGTGGCAGATCTTCGTGAAGATCTGCCACGTTCCTTACTTTCGACTCTCTCTTTGCTACGTGTATGGGTACGATAGGCTCCCTTGATTGCATACGTCAGCATACGGTTGTGTCTAGCGCTGCCAGTACATTGTTGGGGTTGTCACTGTCATAAAGTAAAACTGCTGCTGACTCGCGTCACTCGTGAAAATCTAGCCTTCCAACTTCTGTGAAATTTGGCCTCAGAAACAAGAAAGAGTTTTCATATTGCGGTATCATGTACCAGGGCTTTTTTTTAAAAAATAATCATAACTGTGGAATAGAGGATGGTCAAGCGTAACAAAGTCCACAGTGGAATAGAGGATGGTCAAGCGTAACAAAGTCCGCACAAGGTGGAAGAATTGGCAACCCTGGATGAAGATGGCATCAAAACATGTTGTAATCAGATTAATAAATACCGCGTTTTGAATTCTATCCAGATCATGCATAATTTAATAAAAGGTGTTGATTTGCAAAGAATTCCTTCCAATGCTACAGAGCCAGCACAATAGTGCACAGACCTCTAGTGTTCCCTTGCATGATGTATAAAATAAAAATAAAAGAAATAATAATAATTTTTTTTAACATTAAAACTTACCTGTGCATCACACATAGTGCCCAGATTATACAAACTGGCAGACAATATTTGCACAAAAAACATTTTGATAAAAAACACAAAAACTGATAGCTGCATGCTGTCTCTGGTGCAGAACACTCATATGTTAACTGACTGACATGAACACCAAGTTTCCTAGGATGAAGATTACATTTTGACAGGATACCTAAGACTTCACACCCTCATGCCGTCTCCAATACACGAAGCACACATGCTTCTGTCCTACAGTGCCTCTCCGTTACCTCATTTCCCCTGAAGATAATGTTTCCTGCTTTCAACTCCACTATGACATCGGAGGCATTCACACAGTAAGTGGTGCCAATGTGACGCTTGAAGTCTTGCATCATGTTGTATACTGCCGTGTTGGTGTTGTGATGCACAGCATCAATGCAAGTCACATTGCTGAAACTTCCTTGCATTTTATCCTCTACTACAAGGGAGAAGAGTGCCTGAATGTCTGAAGACAGAAAATGACTGCTTTCTTTTAACTGAACTGCATTGTTATTGTGCTATGTTGCAAAACTACTGCATTGTTACAAAATACATGTTATCTAAGCTTTTAGAATTAATGCTTGGTGTTAATACATTACTACATGCATGTGCACACACACAAAGGCACATACATGCAAACTGCTTAAACTACAAGCCAACTCAACTGACGCCTTCTGTAGGGGAGGGGAAAAAGATGGCTAAAAACTCAGTACAATCAAGGCTGTGGAAGTGAAGTGATTACAACTCTTTCTGCTGTCAGAATCTTTTCTCTCCCTGCCAATTTGCGCATCCTGTTTGTGCATGCAATTAAAACACATGGAAAAATGATGCCTAACAGACTCTGAGGAGATGGTCATTTCCAAATAAAGTCAAACAGAAGCATATGCAATTGCAGTTGCCTACTCTGGTGACTTCACAATTCTTGGTGGAAAGTACAGGATTATGGAATAATATGGGCCTTGTCTCATCTAAATCATTAACTATTAAATTTTGTGATTAAATATTTGTAAATGTTAAGTTTACATTTGGTTGCTTTACTATGAAAACAAGACAATTCTGCCTCTCTGAGACTTTGGTTTAGAACTAGATGAGACATAATAATAACCTTTTATTTTCAAGTAATTTTGTAAAATGTCAATTTTTGTCAAGCAATAATCCTTTTATAATTTATAAGCACAAATGGCTCAGCTCCTAAGCTAGCTAAAAGAAATTCTACCCCCCCCCCCCCAAAAAAAAAGGCAACACAGAACGCATAGAAATACTAAGTACTGCATGTTAATTTCGTCGAGTTAGACAAGGGGAGTTCTACAATAACTGAAAATTCTGTTAAACTCTTTAAAGGCCCTGTGCTACCACTGAAATCTGGACTCTCTTAATACTGCTAGTCAGGATATACCCTATCCCAACCCCTTTCTCAAAAGATTGCATCAGGATGGGCTGGTGCATGTCAGATGGTGTGAACTGCAAAACCCAGAGGAAAGCTCATATAGTCTGACAATATTTCTTCTCAGTCTTCAGAGCAGCTTAGCTAATCTATGCTCCTTTACAGGAAAAGATTGCAAGCAAACTATATATTAATATTGTTATTATGACATTAAATTCCAAAACTATGCAAGAAAACTTAAGTTTGACCAGCTAGCACAGTCTATGCAACAAGAACTGGATGGAAATACAAGCACTCCATTCCCCATGCAAAAACATTCATGCATGGAATTTGATTGGGAGTCAAAGGTCCATGAAAACCTATTAGCCCTGGTGTTTATAGCGTACCAGATGATAATTTACATTAACTTGAAGGAAAATGGAGTTTGTAACGAAGTTTGAAAACTTTGGACAACACAATTTCAGATTATGCTTTCAAAGTATTACAGATTTTTTTATCTTGTCTGCAACTTCAAAATCTCAGGCAACAAAATTTCAAATAATGTTTGCAAAGTGTGTATATATTTAAAAAAAAACATTTAATGGACCTTTAGTCCCAGAATCTGACAGACTAAATCAGAAGCAAAGAGCAACTGGAGGCCCCTGCATGAAGTGGTGCTATCCTCTTGCTCTGGACCTACAGAAAGGACTGGGTCTCTTTTTTTTTCACAGTCATCTGTTAAAAGTATGGAACCTAAATAGCACCATGTCATGCAAATACCTCAGAAAAAGGTGGGAAAGACAAACACACTGTACACATATACAGTTATTCAAATAGCACCGCACACAAGCTTACTGTCCACAGGGGTCGTTGCCACCACCGTGTACTCTGTTGCCGTTGTCAAAGCGTCTGTCACCCTGGTACCATTAACATTCCCTGTTGTTGATGGCACCACCATGGTTTGCAACTCAGGTGTTACTGCAGAAGCTTGTGTCATCACGGATGTCTCTGCCATGTTGAGAGATGTCTGTGTGTCTGTAGAGTTGTGGGTGGTTATGGTGGCTGATGATTTTGTAGATTGTGCACTCGGTAATATGGACGTCTGCACCATTACACGCGACGTTGCGGATGAGGTCTGTGTTGAAGAAGTCCCCTCATCTGCTGTGTAAGCCTGTTCTGCTGTTGATGCTTGCACTGCAGTAATGGACTGTGACGCTTGTAGGGAATGTGTTGTCTGAGGAACTAGTGATGTTAAGGATGCTTCTGTGTCTTGGTAAACTATGGAGGCTGAAGACGTCTGTGCTGCTTGAGGCTGTGATGTACTATGAACGACTGTTGTGCTAAGAGTAGGCGTTGATAAAAAGCTGTGTGTCGTTTTCAGAGTCTGTGTTGTGTCTTCTATTGTTTGGGATGGCTGTGATGTTACTGTGTTTGTTGTTGTAATGACTTGGGATGTTGTTACTGGGGGTTGTGTTGTCTGGGGAGACTGGCTTGCTTTTGAATCTTGGGTTGTTGCTAGGCTTTGAGTTGTATGGAGAACTGTTGTTTCTGGAGCTAGTGTTGTATTGGGAGCCAGTGTTGTATGGGGAGCGAGAGTTGTTAGTGGGGCCTGAGTTGTCTGGGGAGCTTGTGCTGTTTGAAGAGTCTGCTTTGTCACTGGAGTCTGTGTATTTTGGGGAGCTAGTGTTGTTTTGGCAGCCTGTGTTGTTTTAAGAGTTAGGGTTGTTTTACCAGCTTCTGTTGTTTGAGGAGCTAATGTTGTTTTAGCAGCCTGTGTTGTCTGTGGAGCTATCATTGTTTTAGCAACTTCTGTTGTTTCTGGAGCTAATGTTGTTTCTGGAGCTAATGTTGTTTTGGCAGCCTGTGTTGTCTGTGGAGCTAATGTTGTTTTAGCAGCCTGTGTTGTCTGTGGAGCTAACGTTGTTTTAGCAGCTTCTGTTGTTTGAGAAGCTAACATTGTTTTAGCAGCCTGTGTTGACTGTGGAGCTAGTGTTGTTTTAGCAACTTCTGTTTGAGGACTTAACGTTTCAACAACTTCTGTTGTTTGAGGAGGTAGTGTTGTTTTAACAGCCTGTGTTGTCTGTGGAGCCAACATTGTTTTAGCAGCCTGTGTTGTCTGAGAAAAAAGTGTTGTTCCTTGAGTGTGTGTTATTACAGTCTGTGTTGTTATTGATGTTTGTGCTGTGTGGACAGTTTGTGTTGTTGCAGGAGGCTGTGTGACAATGCCAGTCTCCAGCATTTCTGTGGCCTGTTTAGACACAAGTGACTGGGTTGTAAGAGGTGCCTGTGTGCCAGACTGTGTTGCTGTTGCCAAACCCTGAGTTGAGATGCTATTATCTTTTGACGTTGGCACCTCTGTTTTCACTGTCAAAGGCTGCACTGATCTGGGCACAGAAGTTGTTTCAATTACCTGTGTTGCTTCTGACATTGTCCTGGAAGACTGTGTGGTCAAAAATGTCTGATTTAGTGTAGGAAGAGATGTTTCTTCAAAGTATGTTCCTGTTTGATTTTCTGTTGTTTCATAGGTCTGCACTGTTTCTGTTTGACTTTCTGTTGTACTTACAGCAGTCTGAGTTGTTGCAAGCCTGTCCATAGTTATAGAGAACTGTTGTGTACTGGATACCGGAGTAACATGGGGAGCCTGCGTTTTTGCAGATAGACTTGAGATCTGGCTAGATTGTGTAGTTAATGAGGTCTGCTCTGTTTCAAATGTTTGGGATTCTGTGGTTGTCAGAGTTCCAGCAGTGGACTCTGACGGTGTCTGCATGGCTTGCGAGGTCTGTGGCACAGCTGTTTGCGTCATGTCTGGTGACAGCTTTGTGGAAGTCAGATGCTGCCCGCCTTCATCATCTGTCGAAGAAGCTGTACAGGTCGAGAGAAGGGACTGCCTCAAGCAGTAGCAGGCAACATTCACCCATGCCCCTTGACCCACGACCCTTGTCACCCACAGGCCAGCCTCTTCAAAGAGAATGCTGCAGGAAAGTTAAACCCACCAAAGGCTGCAATAAGCATAATCTAACACTGATGGCTGCTACCTCCCCATACTTTTCAGTTTCCCCCGCACACACACCACTAACATGTTTGTTGATCCTGCTCAGTAATCATACCTGAGGTACGATTTTTACGTCATTTGAAATGGACCAGAAACAAGGTAACAGACTAATTTTGAAAAAAAAAAGCTCGAAAACCTACATTGAAAATATCCTTTTTTCATTCAACAATGCTCTCTATATAGAATGCAACTGATGTGAAGGGCTTAAGGTAGGATCCCTGCCTCTGACCAGACAGAATTTTTGTATCGCAAATGAAAATCATATATACAGAGACACAAAAGTGTTGATAATAACGGTGAAAGTTCCACATCATGGAAATGCTTCCTGTATAATTCAAGAAAAATGTATGATGGCTTTGAACAGACTGGCCTGTGTGGGTAAAAAAGACACCCCGCTCCCTCCACCACCCACACCAATCCAGCACCAAAAAAATAATTAACCAACATTATGCAATGGATTCTACAATGATTTGCCAAAGAATGATTGGCAGAAAGATGATTGCCCAACAGACACTTTGCCGAATGGAAAATTAGGATCAGGACAATTTATTGACAAATATTTGCCAAACTAATATTTGGCATGGTGAAGTCTTCCTCTCTCCCCCTCCTCTCTCTTTTAAACACACGCACACACACATACAAACATGCAAACACATGCAAGTACTCACACAAGTATATTGTCACTCAATAAATAACAGTTGGTAAACTGCCCATTGGCATACTGTCTGTTCAGCGAATCATCAATCCACGAATCTTTAGGACACATAGAAAATGAAGCACACATTTTGCAAGGGAAAGAAAAGTAAGGAAATGGACAGAACAGAGGGAAATGGATGCTGGAAGAGTAAGAAAGTGAATTTCACTGCAAGATCTGAAGGAAAGTCAGAACAAAAATTTGCAAAACCTTCTTCACCTTAGATAACAGAGACAGAAAAACGCTTAAGTATCATGCATATGAAAATAAAACAAGAAATATTACATACATGCAGGAAACGACTACCTGAAACTATATACAGAGATAGCTCTAGATTTGTCTGAACTACAGACAGAGAGGGAGAAAAAGAAATGATGGAATTATGCACAGATATTTTTTCCTCCAAGTGTAACTAGATTTGCCTTGTCCCAGTTATTTCTCACTGACAGACTTAAGACTAGTGCTGCTTCTTAACTGCTTCCTCATATACCTACTTGACACACAAATTCTTACAGATGGGGATAAAGCAAAAAGGTAGACATCCTATAAAAGTGATGCGAATGATTATGAATAAGAACTGGTTGTAAACCTTCAAGTTGCTTGCCACATCAAAAAGACAGCAAGAAAGTTATAGTAAATACCTGAAATAAATACACTCAGCCCATCATCTTTTTTTTTTTAAATATGCTCAGACAAACACTTTGACTGACACACAGCTCTACCACATACCTGTTCCTGGCAGTGATGGATTATGGGATGTTTTATCAGAAGCTGGAGGTGCCAATGTTGTAGATTTAACACTGAAATCTTTTACTGTGGACTCCCTGGACATCCCTAATTCACCTGTTCCAGACAGGGTGACATTCCATGACAGAGTGTTTGGATCAGTAGTCATCGGCATGGCAGACGAAGTGGTGAGTGGGACAGACAGCGTGGTAGTCACTGCCTCTACTGGGGAGGGTGTCGTGACACTCTTGCTTTCAGTAGGTGATGCAGATGGAGACAAAGTGCTTGGGCTTATTATCTGATCCTGACATTCTGCAAGAGGCAAACAAAATGCCCTCTTCTGTCAAGAACCATGGGTCTCTTCCAGTGCTTTGCAGGCATACATTACCCCCACAGTTTCTAAATACTTTTGGACCATAAGGTAACTCTATGCCCTAAGAGTGTCAGAGAGAAAGAAAGAGAGAGAATATATATTAGCTAGTTTATGAGTAAGCATACGAGTATGCATAATGCCAAAAAAGGGAGACCACAAATGGCTGATCACTTGAAAGTAAGACTTCACATTTTAAAAAAGTGACAAAAAGGGAAAGTATATAACATGCAGAACAAGCCTGTAGTAAAGCTTGAATAAAAACAAAACCCACATCTTTCTTCTGCCATTGCCAACATTCTCTCAATTACATCAGCTCTGTTTCTTCTGTGTCCAACCTGTCCAAATGGATCATGCAGGATACCCAACAACCTTTACTCATTCTCCCAACATGCTGGTGTTCCCATGTAACACTGGGCTCCCCCTCCTAGCAACATGGATCATGCAGGATACCCAACAACCTTTACTCACTCTCCCAACATGCTGGTGTTCCCATGT
>SMGT01003782.1:462505-475622 GCA_004794575.1 Lanistes nyassanus | reverse complement strand
AGCAACATGGATCATGCAGGATACCCAACAACCTTTACTCACTCTCCCAACATGCTGGTGTTCCCATGTAACACTGGGCTCCGCCTCCCAGGAACTCAAGGCCCCTGGAGCAAGTCCACCCCAAACCACTGGCGCCAAACGTGTTGCGGATCAAGTACACTGCTGGACACCCTTGTTCAGGGCCTGGTTCCAACGCAGTGGCCAGCAGGCTGCTGAAGGAGCTTTGCAAACTGAGCACAATGTACTCTCCACAGCTGCAGGAATAGTGCAGCTTCTCACGCTCAGCAACAGACAAGTCTGCCCACAAGGTTACAGAAATCTGTGACAAAGGAAAAGATGTTCACCAGGGTTTTCTCAGGCTGGCCAAAATGCAGATCCTCCAAGTGAAGTCATGTGTACCAGATGGTGGTTTATGCAATCTTTAATAAATTTCCACCTGTTTTGCCTTCTCTGTATGTCAGTCTCTGTAGAACATGATCAGCAGTCAGGAAGCATATAGCCACTGCTGCAGCCTACTGCCATACAGGTTGAGCATAATGGTTTTTTCTGTATCTGCTATGCTTTTTCACAATGATTATTGATAAAGCATTGCAGTTAGAGGAAACCTTGACAAGTATGCATAGGAAATCAGTGCTACACCAATAACACACCACAATAACTCACTGTAAAAAGGTGCATATAAAGTGAAATACTAATATTGCATGAAATAAACTATACCTACTACCAATGCATGAATTCAGGCATGTGCGTGCATGGCTGTGCATAAATGCTCAGCAGGTGGTCAGCAAACAGTATGCAGTACACACAGTTTATGTTTTTTGGCTACCAAAGAAAATTCACAATCACAGGCCAGAGAAAAAGGTAAATAAAAATACTGAGATTGGAAAATAAAGAGCACTAATGAAGCTGAAGGAGATTTCTAATGGATAAGATGACCAACGGCATCAAGACTAAATTGCCAACAACCTTCTCTAATCCATACAGAAATGAGTTAAAATTAGCTGCAAAAAAAAGTGGGGGGGGGGGGCAGGAGAGCAAAGGCAAAATTTTGTAAATAACATTATCGTAGAAGTTCCCTACCATAAGACAGGGACATCTAAATTACTTTGACCTGTAACTGTCCCAGCACAAGACAGGGACATCTAAATTAAATGATTATAGCACCCTATCTGATGAGCTGGAAGTGAATACACAAAAATCAATAGAAGAGAAAATATATAATATGCCCAAAATAGTTATTCTGATATCTGATCTTGAAAAAGATTTATTTCAGTTTTAGACAAAACCGATGTTTATAACAAAAATTAATGAAATAAATAAACACAACAAGCAAATCCTAAAACTTACTTTGTTGCCACCGGGTTGAACAAAAGCGTCAGAGCCTATCACTACATTCTGCTGGACGGGGCCAGTGCAGAAAGTTTCAAACTGTGACAAGAACTGGTTAAAAAGCCTCTTTGCTGCCTCCTGATAATACAGTCTACAGGCAAAAGATATGTTAGTGTAGCTTCCTGTTTCAAAGCTGCTGTTTACAGCTACTCGGAATGCAGGCAGAACAGAAGCCACCTGTTTCACAGCTGTTGATTCACACTTCAATGGCCAAGGGTCTGAAAATGAAATAAATCCATGAATAAAATCAAGATTGTCAAAGACCTCTCTTATCCAGATGAATGTCCCATGCATGGCGAGGTTCAGCAAACCAGGTCACACACTTGCCCAGTTAAGAAAGGTCTTTAGATTCAGAACATAAAAGAAAACTCTCCTTGTTCAACCACAAGATGCGCATATGCGCAAATTACACTTAACTGCTGATTGCACTTACTCCTTCATTACCATCTTGATCATCTTTATATATCCACAGTACCCATTACAAATAACCATAAATTATTAAATTGCAAGTGTTTACTTTCCATTCCACCTTGTGGTGTACCTTGAATTGAAACCAGGTTGAAACCAACTACTTATAGTTCTCTTTAACAAATACCTGAGAGACTGTAGCCTGGCCTGTCACAAGTAACACGAATGACACTTCCAACAGGATACACCTCTTGTTCCTGTTCTATGGTTCCATAAGCTGGATTCTCCACAGCAGGGCAGGTTAGAACTGAAAGAGTACATATGAAAGGTTTATCTGGATTCATTTTTTAAATCATATGGTCAGTTTCTGAGAGTAGTACTTATTGATGTGCCATTTCTCTTCACAGATGTGCACATACACAAATCCACACACACACACACAAATATATCTGAATTCACATTTTAAAACTGTATGGTCAGTTTCTGATATTAGTACTTATAGTGATGTGTCATTTCTCTTCACAGATGTGCACATACACAAATTCACACACACACACACACAAATTTATCTGAATTCACATTTTAAAACTGTATGGTCAGTTTCTGAGAGTAGTACTTAGTGATGTGTCATTTCTCTTCACAGATGTGCGAATCTGCACATTCCCACCCACAAGAATTTATCTGGATTCACATTTTCAAAACTGTATGGCCGGTCTCTAATGAACAGTTTTTTAAGTGCCCTTTCTTGCACAGACACACATGGATGCACACTCACAGGCTCAAGGTAGGAAAAACTTAAAATCTTACTGATCCACATACTACTCACTGTTACAAGTTGACCCATTGCAAGACCAAAGACCACTGTCTTGACACTGAATCACCGCATCCCCAGTTAGATAGTAACCGCAGTTGCAGGTATAGATGGCCTCTGCTGCGAGTGTTGTATACAAGTACAACGCTACTCCATTTTCTATATGAGGGGGCACTCCGCAGTCAACTGCACAAGACATGATAACAATACATGTAGTTGTATTTATAGTTGTATTTATAAGATGACAAATTTTATAAAAATAATCCAAGACACATGTACACACACTGCAACACACACATGCGCACACAGACTCACACACAGACACTGGTACACAAGAGCTGCCCCCTTGTAAGTGCAGACAAGACAGGAAGAAATGTATTCATAATGTCTTTAGCATCTGCAGAGATGAACTCAATACAATACAATACTTTATTTCCCACATGCACTTTGTCTTGTTGTCACAGAATACAGCTAATCTAACAGTCAAATCCTAATGACAATAGGACACTTACCCACACATGCACACCCAACCTTGCACACACACACACACACATGGCACCCTCGCTCATGCTGCAAACACACACATACCCATATACAATAACACACACACACACGCACGCTGTTCCTTGAGATTTTCAATGTTGAGGGCAACTGACTAAGAAGGAGGGCTGGAGAGCTAGCTAGACTAGACTGGTTAGTTGTTAACTGATAGCGAGAGAGCGACCTGTGGAAAGAAGGAGTTGCGAAATCGAACTGTTCTAGTTTTAAGTGCTCGACTATGTCAAAAAGGTCTTGTCATTATCATCACCCAGGCAAGAACTGAATCAAGTGTTCTAAATAATAATACATTCTCTTCAAAAAGATGGACAGAGGCTACAATATCATCAATTCATTTCAAGCAAGAAGGATAAGATGAAATGAGTTCACAAATGAAAAGGATCGAGCAGCACAAATAGAGCAAGGCTCAGCATTAGAATTTTTAAAATGTATTTTCATTTATCCATTCTTCCCAATCTCTTTGAGAATTTTTTAGGGTACCTTGGCAGTAGGGTTCAACGCCTGTCCACTGAATACGCTGCATTTGTGTGCTGAGATCCTTTTGAAGTTGGCAGTAGCGAAACTTTGGTCCCGTCAGCTGGTATCCCTTATTACAAGAATAAGTTGCCTTGTCGTGGAGGCTCAAGCCACTGATGGCGACTGTGCCATCTTCTGGGTCACTCAGCCGAGGGCAATAAGATGCTGCAAAAACAAACAGGGTGTATTTTTCAGCAGAAATGACCAAAAATTTACCACCAACAAAAGTGAATGACAAAGAAAGAACTTTCTTCAAGGTATTCTGGCAGATACCCTCCCAGCACAAACAACCAGCAATCCTTCTATGTAAAACACTAAACACACATTTTACACTTTTTGTTCACACTTGGTCTAGAGAAAAGAAACAGGTGACTGTGGTGTGGGGCGATTAAGGTACAACAAAGAGAAGTTGACCACAAACGAGACTTAGACAGGAAGTCAGCATTTGGAGGCATGGCCCCTTCTTCAGGATGACACAAATAGATAACAATTTGTTATCTGTCCTGAAGAGGCCATGCTCTGAAACATCAACTTCACACTTAGTCTGGTAAAGGGACATCACAGCTGCTAACTTGTTGTCTGCTGTCTAGACAACAATGCAAGAAGCTCCTGGGGGACGTGCAGGACACAGCTTCTAACAATTTGTACCAGTCTGGTCTGTCTTCTGTTATCTGTAGCAAAGCTGGGAGGCCAGGTGCTGTCCATTCCTGGATAGTGTCAGGCCAGTTTTTCCTTTGCCTTCCTCTCCTCCTTCCACCTTCTGGCCTGCCTTGCAGAATGGTCTTAGAAAGTGTGTCATGACGTGATGCGTGGCCGAACAATGTCAGCTTCCTTTTCTTGATGACGTCGAGAACAGGCTCCTGGGGATCAGCCATTTTGTCTACTTTGTTGTGGACATGGACTTTTGTTTTCCGTTCAGTCCAGGAGATTCTGGGGAGCTCAGAGAAGCATCTGATCTTCTTTTCAAACTCAGCTGTAAACGTCTGCCTTTCAGACGTGTACAGCAGGATGGAGATGACTCGCGGTTTGTGGAGCTTCATCGTGTCGGGCAAACTGATGATGCTGTTCCTCCAAAATATGCTGAGATCTGAAAGTGCTGCTGTGACAAGGGCTAGTCTCATCCTGACTTCTGGAGTCCATCTTCCATCTCTGGTCAGGGTAGGGACAAGATATTTGAAAATTTTCCACTTCTTCCAGCCGGTCTTCATGCAGAATTGTGTCCGTGTGTCGGTTGTGCTGCTGACCTTCACTTACCTTTTCTCAGAGCTGACCTCTGTTCCATAAGCCCTTCCACATTCTGTGAACCTTTTAGTTCCTGAAGTTCTTGGCTGCTGCTACCCAGAGGGTCGATCTCATCAGCGAAGAACAGGTGGAGATAACTCTACCTCCTCAGATGGTACAGGCGTTCACAGGGTCTCACCTATGATCTTTTCAAAGAAAAGGTTGAAGAGGGCTGGTGACAGCAAGCAGCCTTGTCAGACCTCTACTGTGGTTAAGAAGTTGGCTATCTAGTTGTTTAGAGTCACGACACTCATTGTTTGAGTTTTCACACAGTGCTTCAGTGACCTGCACTAGGACTTCTTTGATGTTGAACAATTGCAGTACGTGCCAAGGGCTCTGCTGAAAACCTAAAGTCGATATTTAATACAGATAGTGACGGATGGTTCAACCACTAATTCACCATCTCACCTTGACATGATGTGATTGAAGCTGACCAGCCACCCTCCAGCTGACACCTGGCGAGGGCCGGCCCATCAGGTATGCTGCCAGAAGCACAGGTGATGAAAGCCTCAGCAGGATAGAGGTAGGTGTCATCTTTCAGTGGTGCTTTTGTGTAGAACACTGAGCCACCAGCCACAGTAAATGGCTTACAGGTAGCTGAATGTCAGGGATTTCAAAAGTCAGTTACATTTTCATATTCTGTCCACCTATCCTAAATAGATGCATTTGGTCTTTTATGCATGCCTGTTTACCTGCCATATCTCTTAAAGTTGAATAACTGCAGCTTGTCATGAAGTGCTAATGAAAATGTGTTCAAAAAAAATTGATAGCAAGATAATAATGCCTGGGTATATATTTGATGATTTTCTGCAATTCTTCTATATTCAGATTTTTTTATTATCTTCTGTCAATAGCATTTCAAAATCTGTGCTGCACAGAAATGAACTACTCACAAATGCAAGTTCGCCCAGGTACTAGCAGCAAGCCATAATAGTCATTTGCGGAGCCATTGTACAACTGGAATCCTTTCGGGCATCTGCACCTGTATCCTCCCTGGAGGTTTTCACAGGTGTGACTGCAGCCTCCGTTTTGAGTCTGGCATTCATTTTTATCTGAGAGACAAGAATTCGCATTTGCCTGAGAAAATGAAATTTTGCTAAGATAAAACTATGCACAAGACTTATACGATAGGCGTGCGGACCCTTTCTCATCCACTTCTCAACACTTTCGCTAACTCAGCCACTATCCCTCTCAGCCACCCACCCACTTAAATTTTCATGCTCTGTCTCTCTCTGCAGCCCAAATATATCACACGCACAGACAAAGGCACTCATCCACATTCCGCTTTCTTTTGCAAGAGAATGGATACATGTATATGCATGAACACACACACACACACACATGCTCGACGTTAAATGGCTGCACTAACCATTACAGACAGTTTCATCATCTTCAGAATTGTCATAACCAGCATTGCAGACACAGCGAAAACCACCTGGCATGTTCTGGCACACTCCGTTGCTACAGATGCTTTCATTAGCTGATGAGCACTCGTCAAAGTCTGAAGTCAGAAACAAAGGTGATTTCTTAGAACCTGACTGTATGGAGGGTTTTGCAAGAGGATGTAAAATACAAGATTTTATTATAATATTGATAAAAAGTACACAATGCTGTGAGACCTGCTGTCATTTCTGCAAATTCAGAACCAGTCCCTCACATGACAGAACAACAAAATTTGAAACAGTATCTCACCTCGGCAGACTGGAAGTGGGTTGTCATATATCAGATCAGGCATACAAAGCAGCGTCCTGTTACCAATCATTTCATAACCTGTGTCACACTTCATGATCACTGTGTCTCCAATGCCAACAGGTCCAGTCTTACTTGGATAACCATTGGCAACCCCTGCAATAGCTGGGCACTGCTTTACTGCAGATGGAAAGAGACACTGTCAGTAATGCAAGCACTCGCATGTGCACACACACACACACACATATGCATGTTCATGCTTACATGCATGCACAATGCAGTCAGCTTAGCACAAGTTCGTAGGCAACAAGAAAAAATAGCTTATATTAGTTTATTCTTGCCTTAAATCAGACCAGATAAGAACATGTTGATTGTATAATCAGCGCTCAAACAACCTGAACAGGACTGCAGGACTTGTAGAGAAAATGGTTCAACATGTTTTAAAACTCAGTATAAGCCAATGACTTGTAGAGAAAATGGTTCAACATGTTTTAAAACTCAGTACAAGCCAATGACTTGTAGAGAAAATGGTTCAACATGTTTTACAACTCAGTACAAGCCAGCTGAGCTGTAGAGAAAATATCAAATAGTGTGTACATTGACAATAAACTCACTCTGACAGCGTGGTATTGGACTGGACCAGGTGCCATTAGCTGTGCAGTGAGAAAACTTGACCCCAACCATCTGGTAACCATGGTTACAGAAGAACTCTCGTAACCCACCATATCTGTTGTCTTCTGCCATCGCTGTGCCATTTGATGGTGGTGGTTCTTTGGGACAGAATATTTCTGCAATACGTAGGATGACAATGCACCAAACAGTGCTTTAGTACAGCAAGGACTGTTCTCACTAACACCTAGTACATGATGTACCAAACTATATCTATAAATTGTAATCAAGAATTTGAAAGCATTAACATTTATGGGTTTAACCCACATGTAAATGTCCCCTTGGTTACTTTACCCTGAATGGTTAGGGTACATAGCGCACTTTTGCATGGTATGTGAGTTATCTCCCCTGGACTTATCAGGGCAATTATGGTGCACTTCGCACTTCAAATATAGTTTGTGCATGGTACACTATTAAAATGTTTACTTTTGATTTTCTCAAGTGTTTTTCTGTTTAAAGAAATATTTTGCAGACACTTGAGAAACGTTGATGGATGGATTGGTTTTTCCTGTGTTCAGGATCTTTGCCTCTCTGAAAGGATTTCTTTTCGACAATGGTCATGAGTAGGAGGCCAGTGACATTTAAGCCCAGCAAAAAAATTTTAAGTTAATCAAGGATATTAGCTTTTTCCACAACTATCTGGGCCTTGGGAGGCAAGATTTACACAAAGAAAGATATTATCATATGCTTAGAAAAATATGCAGCTGTGAATGCAAATTCTGATAAAAGACCATAATAAAAACATTGCCAGAATTAGTTTAAAATGAGACCCCAAATCAGCTGCTCCTCACTGTGTTAGTCATAAAACAATACATACCTTCACACAAAGGCAGTCTTGTCCAGTTACCATCCGTACAGACAGCTCTATCTGTATCCTGCAGGTTGTAGCCTGTAATACATTTGTATCCTGCAACTCCTCCGTATATGGTGTCATTTAAATAAACCAAGTAACCCTGTTCTGGAATGCTTGGAGATCCACAGTCAATCACTGAAATTATATCAAAGCAATGGATCAATGCAGGATAAAATAAGACACCTGTTAAACAATATTTTCACCTAAAATCACTAGCTTCAGAGCCCTAAAATGTTGAATGTACAAATTTCAAGGAAGTCAAATAGTCTTTGCCATTGCAATGTGTGCTCTTAAAAATCTGTAAACTTTATTTCCTTTTTGTAGAATCTGACAACTTGAATGTTTCAAACCTTCCTTCCTCATCAACATATTAAGTAATTCTACTAATTTCACATAGAACAGCACCGAACTACAATTTTTAACCCTTCTGACATAAAAAGTCTTTCTTACACTGACAGTGCGGCACCGCACTAGGTGTCCATATAGCCTGTAGCCCACAAACAGTCACAGACGGACCCCTTAGGACATATCCCTTCTGACACTGGTATTCAACAGCTGTGCCAAATGCCACTGAAGTTGTATTAATAAGTAAAGGCAGCTTCGCAGGCAGAGGATCACAATCTGTAAAGATGACGCCGAGATTTTACAGATGTGATTTCAAATGACACATTTCAAGCAGAAAAGTGACACACAGAGCAAGAGAAAAAATGGAGAATGCTACCATAATGTCTTCAGGTAGACCCATGAGCAAAATAAAAATTAAAATTATGTATATACTGTATGTGCAACTTAATGACAAAAGACAGTTGAGCTTCACCTGCACTAAAGAGGCTGCATTGCATGATAATAAAAAAAGCTGTGATCTGGCACTAGACTAAATTAGACTACCACCAAAAACAGCAATCATGAAAAGCAATGTTGATTTTAATGTCTTGCTATTATTCAGACATGCTATGCACATGTGTGCACCTGCCCACTCCCACCCAGGGCTTGATATAAGCTCACTTTTTCCCCTTTCAGGTTAACAATAAAGTTTGATGCCCAAATGTCACTTTTGCTTTGCAAAACAATTTACTTAGGTAATATCCATGATAAAAGAAAATATTTACTTTCTTGGTTAGAAATTAGTCAGACAGCAAATTTTCTTGACTCAGGCAACCAGGCAACTTTTAATAACATTTCTAGTTCTACGGACTAATTCTCATCTTATATAAATATTAAGGTGGTTCAAATACAAGTCTTCATACCATAAGAAATGGCAGCAGTCCACCCAGGTCGATTCACATTACCATCCGGTTCAAAAATGATGACAAATTCCCCGTTATCTGAACGAAAGTGTCCAGGCACCACATTACCAGACAGCACAGACACGAGATTTCGTTCCAAACTCTGACTGGAGTTATAGACCTGAGAATAGCAAGATGGGAAATTCCATTACTTTTTTTTTTTTACAATCTTTATTTTAAAGCTACTAACATGTGTCATTCATCATGTCTTCCACATGGCAAGCAGCAATGAGAAATGTGTTAGATAATAAACCTTCCAAAAGCTCTATTCAATGCAAGAACTTGGACACATTGCACAAATCCTGTATACTGTCCACAAATTAGAATGGTTGTACAGAACCTTGGACAAGGCAAACTGCATGCAGCATCTAACAAATGCTCTTAGAGAGTGGTGCTGTGGCAGACAAATGTTGTAGTCAGACAAGCAGGCAAATGGTTCAACTACACAATGGCACAGCCACGACTGGCATTTAACACACAGCTTCAAGCATACAGTTATTCCTTTCTCATCAGAGCTCCTATGCAGAACGGCCTCATCAATATCATGAACCATGGGTTCAGTGCCTGTAGGTGTCTGATGCCATCTTGACGATGTCCCATCAAGCTCGGTCTGGTGCATGGCTCAGTTCCTGGAGTATTGTGCCGCCCCCTTCAACAAGGTTGTCTGCCCATTCCTCGTGGGGTCTTCCATGCTTGTCAGGGCCATCCATCAGTCCAGACATGAACGTTCCGATCTTGCGACCCCAGAGAGTCTGAGCTTTCTCTGCACTATCTGCTGCATGATGTTTTTTTGGACGGTATTCATTTATACAGTTCTTCCTTTGTCACTATATCTATCCATCCGATGTTCAGCAGTTTTCTATAGCATTTCCTCTCAAAGTCCAGTGCCCGTCATTCTATGTCCTTTGTGAGTACCCATGCTTGACAGCCGTATAGCATACAGCTGAAGACACACGTTTTGAGCTCTCTCTTGTAGGCTTATGGCGTTGCTTTTCCAGACCTCGTCCATTGCTTTCACAAAGCGCTATTACCCAAATAATCAGAAAGTTTCTTTCAGCCAAAAGGCCAAAGGAGGAAGCATCGCTCCAACAGACTGGTGTACAAGAACCTCAGACCTCAGACAGCTATTGTAACAACCTACAGCGATCTCCCACTACTATCATGGTTCCTACACACACATCAGTACTCCTCAGCTCATCTGAGTGAGGTGCTACATCCTTGCCCTTTTTTCTCTGTTCTTTTCATTTTGTACTGCCACCTCAAGGTGTCATGCCATTAGGTGTCACTCGTTACGCTACAAAACATGATGGAACTGAAAGTGAAAACATCTTGCCTTGACATTGTCCACAAAAGGTTCCGTATCAAAATCTAAGCTGAAGACAAGCGTCAGGCTCCTGAAGCTGTAGTCAATGACATGCCAGATGCAGTGTATGTTGTTTGGATAATTCTGGGCACCATACCCTGGTGATGATATTCTTGCATATCCAGAAGTTATTTTTACATTGCACCCTGTCAAAAAAAATGGGATTTAAAAAAATCTGAATTTTTTATCATGGGATTTTTTTTAGGGTTGCATAATTAGTAACAGTGCTCATCTTTACTTTTTTGTTGTTGACAGTTTTACTGAGTCACCCTTCAAAAAAAAAACATGTTCCATGTTTTGTATTTGATGTCTTTAAATCTCTGGTGACAGCTGATAATGTGTTTTATTCAGAGGTGATCATCTTTGGAACTTGGTAATTATGTCTTATATCACATAAGAAATGTTCTCATGGATCTAGATATAAAACCATTCATACAGTCTCTGTCTGTCTGTCTCTCTCCCACACACACACACACACAAACATGCCGCCAAATGTAAGCAACAACCTGTTTCATATGTCGCATTGAAGCCTCTTTTCCCATGTGTTAAATCACTTTTAAATCGTACAAAGATTCCAGGGCCAGAGGACACAGTGACCTGAGGTAGATCAGAGCCAGAGAAGTGCCCCAACAGTGCATCTGTTTCCTTCAGACCATCGTGCACTTCAACCCAGTCGTAAGGACTTTCCAGCTGAAACTCCAGAAACTGAAACAAAGTAACAAAACTAAATGCACTTCATTAAGATCCTACCCACCCAAAAACTGGTAGCAATATCTCAAGAATTTATGGTACAAGACGGTTAAACACAAACACACATGCTCATGCCTCCACGTAACTATTCATTTAAGGTACTGTTTCATAACTGCAGAGTTTGCATAGGGTACTGTATCCTACCTGCAGAGTTACCACATTGGAGGAACTAGGTGCTGTGATGATCCAATCACACACAAGATTTTCGGGGTAAGGATGCGCAGGAAAGAGAGGAGATGTGAACCACTGCACAAGTACCTGAGCCGACAGCAAGCCTCCACAAGACCCAGTCTGGTCCCCAAAAGACTCTAAAAATAGCAGATAACACAAATCCAAAACACCATCAGGAAATAAAGCAAGTGGATCAGCCAAATCGGCCAATCACTGAATCAGCAGATTATTCAGCATATTTCTGTTGCACCATTTTAACACAGCATCATACACATTCTACTGGAATGTTCTCTAGGCTCGATCCAGAGATAGACGCTGCCAGAGTAACTCTGTTGTCTTTGAAAAGCTCTTTGCACAAAACTAGTTACAAAGGGAAGGAAATGACAAATTCAAATTGCTGGTTATCTCTGCAGTTCCTTCCCATTAGTTTAAATGTAAGACAACTTTAATGCATGCATATGGCAGAATTCCTGACATATCATCAGTTGAAAGTGATTCTTCTGCTGAAGGTGTGACTAAGAATCTGTTTGCTCATGATGTTCTGGTTACATTTTTAAGAAGCAACAACCTTAGAATCTAACTTAATCGAAAATCTCTGCAAAGGACAGTCATATTCTTATAACATTTTTAGTTTGAAGGATGTGGAAATGAAGTTTGTGTTGTGGTTTTGTAGTCATGATTTTTCAAAATCACCTAAAATTATGTGACTATAAGTAAAGATTTTGTGGGATGTGAATGAGTTAAAATAAATTACCAAATATAATGATGCACTTTCCTTCCTTGAAAATAAAAGTTCTACACATTAAAACAATCAGCTCCAACCCTGAGGTCCCAACCAAAATATTCATTATATGCCACTATATGCCATATAAACTTGTCAAACCAAAACTAGGTACCACAGTCTATGAGCTTTCAGAACTGATCACCAAAAGAAAATACAGAAAAAACCTGACATGCTTACCAGCGAACCATGTGACATTAAACCCTTGGGCTTGCTGAGAAAAATCCGAGATGAAAGTGACTAGAAGAACATTGCTTGATGCCAGAGGTACTAAAGGAACTGAACTTCCAGTGTAAGTTCCAATTCTGTCATTGTCTTGCCTCTCATTTCCATCAAACACATCTACCCTGTCATACTTCAGCTCTGTGCTGAATGTTTCAAACTGAAAAACCAAAATACGCTAATTGTAAAATATAAAGACCTTTAACAAAAACGGACTGAGCCAAGCTAAATTAAACGATAGATGACACAGACAATAAACACTTTTGGCATTACCCAGATGACACAGACAATCAACAGTTTTGGGGCATGACCCTTTCATCAAGACAACACAAACACAAACAGATAAAGACAAATAAAGGCAGAAACTGAT
>SMGT01003782.1:436051-454318 GCA_004794575.1 Lanistes nyassanus | reverse complement strand
CGCGCTCCTGTGTGTGTGTGGAAGGGGAGTGAATAACGATAAACACTTTTCAAGTATCGTGCGTGGTGTCACTGTTATTATCTTACTATTTCCTGCTCTGATCTGCTTCCGCGGTTACCGTCGGCTCGGTAAACTCCCTGCACCCGCCCGGCGTCCCAGCTTCCTAGCACGTGACAGGTGTTTACAGAACCGATTGACAGTAGACATCTGGCCTTACCACCCCACTGTGTGCTTATAAGCAAACCAGATTATCGTCGTCTGGCGGGTCCCGTGCGGCAGGCACAGAAAGCCAGCCACAAGCATTGCGGTCTTGAACTCAGGGCTGGAAGATTGGCCCGAAGATAAAAATCAGGAATGTATACGTCAACGACAGCGGCACAATCTCGGCTGTTTATTTACATGATTACTATTCCAGCGAGTGTATCCAGCAGACGTGTAACTTGCCTCATTTGCTTAATCAGTACGAGATCGCACATTTAGGTCTGCAGAACTACGAGTGTTACGCACATCAAGAAACGACAGGCACAAAAAAAATTGTCTTACAAAATTTATTTGAAAGCTGTTTAGAATTTTGGACAGGGTGAAAGGAGTATTTTATCCATTTGCAAAACTAACTACGACGCAAAAAAATGAGGAATGAGCATTTAAACTTGATCTGACTTGTAAATCGACAGTTAATTATACAGCACGCGAAAACGAATGACCGCAAAGGAAGCAAGCGAGCAAACAAACAAAAACAACAATAAAAACTACAACCTCCAGCAGCTGGTTAAACTGCTGAACTGTGCCACGTAGAAAGTGTCAATCGACCAAGGTCAGTGACAAGGGAACAGTGGAATCAAGATTGCATGAGAACCACGAAAAGACCTCACAGACGATAAATGTGCAGCAATCAAATGTCTCGGATACAAATTGTATAGTCGTGTCAAGAACCTGAGATTTAAAAAAAAAGCCAATAATAGATTGCGTTAAAAGATGCCGCACACAAACACAAACACGCACACATTGTGTTCGTGTGGTCACTTTTGCAATGCGAGGCATGGGGAACCAGCTATAGTTCAAAAAGCAGCTGTGGGAAATTCTCACCCCTATGACGTAAACAAAACGCGCGAAAGTTCACTCATTATCCACCTGTCGTAAGACAGACTTACGAAGCAGGTGTAAGGAAACTGCATACGGGGGAGCTAAAGGACAACTCAACCAACCAGCCAGACACGTGTTAATGAACTGCAATTAATAATTTGCGCGTCGAACGTATTTTTCTAGCGTATATTAATAACCTTACTTGGGTCATGTTCTAAAATATAAAATACAGTATATTCAGGTAACCTCCGACATTCACTCATTTTGTAATCAGAAATATATATTGGGAGGGGGTGGTAACAGAGGGCATGTATTAGCAGCATAAGCTTGTGCGTAATACTGACTGCTCGGTTATCACTACCCTTGCTAATTACGGACTTCAAGAATAATGTGTTTCCTAGCGCGTATTTGTAATATAATCAATGGCTTCAGAAATAATACATGTATTACTTCTACATTCCAGTATATATCATCTCTGTCATGCAGTAATTATCACCGGCTTGTGGTGATCTGATCTTTATACTGTGTATTACTAATTATGGGCTTGTAGAATTTGTGTATTGCATATCACTGCCAGAGCTTAATAATCACGGGCTTGTAAACACATTCTATCGTATATCACAAATCACAAGGTTTTAGTCTAATCACTGTCGTGTGCTAACCACGCCTGCCAGTACACGCCACTGAAATGTAAATAATAATATAGCAATCCCTGTACTGGGCAAATACCAAGCAGTATAGACGCTGGCGGGCGTGTTATTAACAGCTAGCGCAATGACCGACAAGGTGGATTAGGTGGGCGGGCCTCACTAGTTAAGTCACAAAACATCCGTTCTCTGATCCTTGTGATCAGGGCGCCACGCGCAAGGCGAGGTCGTGACATACTCTTTGACACCGGAAGTCCTTCCTTGACCCTTGTATTGCTGTCTGGTCGTCAGACTGCAGACTGAGGCGGCTCTCGAGGGCTCGAAACGGCATTAGCGAGTAGAAACGGGTGTGGCGACGATCGAGAGATTTCTACTGATCAGACTACATTTTATGCGGCTCGTACAATCTACCACTGCGTGAATTATTTTTTCTCTTTCTCGCTCTCACATACACACTCCTAGAGTCCTCAGCATTTATCAAGCATAACACCAATAAACCAGGCAACGTTGAAAGCAGCTTTCTAAAAAGTTTAAAATATTTGCTGAGTTGGGTTTCTTTAAATTCTTAGCATGCCCACAGTCGTAGATTCTGTTTCCCAAACTGATTAACTGACAAGGTTTGGGAGATGTTAAAGTTATCAGGTGACGTGTGCAGTGAAAGAAACTTAAACCTTTCAACCAAGGAAGGGGAGAAATAAAGGGAGTGCAGCATGCCAGCCACAAGCAAGTACGCAGGGAGGGGGGGAATGGATGGGGATGTGGTGGAGTGGGAAGAAGTTAACATGACACTGTGCATTCACAAAGGGTAGGCAACATATGACTACGGCAGATGTTTGGAATTCAAAGTTACATGGCAAGGACGACAGAAAGGGGCGGGCAACAAGGATACTGTTACTGTTCGGAAGTGAAACGGGAGCACGCTTTGCAAAGGGAACAGCCGCTCTCCTGACCCTGAAATTGGAACCACATGTCGCCCAAAGAGATGACAGAACATACTGCACGTGAGGTCCACTTACATACCAGCCCACTTCTTGGCGCCCATGCCTGCACATTAATGTGGTTTTGAGGGAGCGTAAGAAACACTAGAGTTCGTGCATCTACAGGAAGAAGAAGATTGAGCGCTGGCGACAGGCTGGCGTACACCCGAGCGCAGACGGCTGTGCCCTGTCCGGAGCGGGAGGAACCAGGAAAAAGGTGGAGGCAAACACTAGTTCTCTTGTCAGCAACAAAGCTGTAAGGTAACCTTGTCGAATTTGGACCCATCTTCTCTGCTGACGCACATTTTCGTAGAAGCCTGGCTGAGAAGTTACTGTGTGTGCGTGCGTATGCGTGCATGGGTGTTTGCGCGCGAGTGTGTCGGGGGAAAATTCATAAAAATTACAGTGTTGCAGGCTATCGGTCTAACGTTAAGATCGCCCCTTTAACTGAGTTTGTATTACAGTGTAAGTCGGGCGTTAATCGACCCGCGTGAAAACGGCCTTGCGCTGTTTTGGTGAGTACGTGCATGCAGCAGCGTGTACTTTAGGTCTCTTGTAAACTGTTTGAACATAACCACCAAATATTTGCGGTTTCTTATAAACTACCGATCAGTGCAAGTGGACAGACTGCTTGCGAAGCGGGGAGAGGTTTGGAGAAAGACAGAGGGGCACTCTTTTTACAATAGCTCTTGAAAATATGTAAAATTCAATTTCTTTGTATGAGTGAGTAATGAGTAATGTAGAATAAGCACATGCATATGGAATGGCTGTGCCTCAGCAGACTTTTTAAAAATACGAATGTAAACAGACTTAAATGGCCGGAAAGAAAGGCGGTAAAAATTTCTCAGATTTTGAAAAAACACTGTAAGCCGAAAAGGAAATGACAATCCATCCCTTCCCGTCACGCTTAAACCTTAAAACTGACGTTTAGCTGAAGGCTGCTGGAGTTTAAAACCAATTCCAGTATATAATGCTCCCCATCGTATCCAAACACTTGGTCCCATGTCATTACAAAATGTCTCCCAAAGTCTAAGCCATGGATCCTTTTGGTTCACAAAATACAAGTCCAAATTCACATGCAATGAACCAGGTCGGATCTGTGACGTCACATTACACCACTGATACACTTATTCATCTATTGCGCAAATATTTGAGGACCATTGACCGAGCTTAGTCACTTGACCTCCAGCTGTGTCCAAGCGCAAATGTCAACAAGAGAAGTGAAGTCTTTGTTGTGAACCGAAGAAAGTTGCTCACGTGGATTTGGAGAAACTTTAAAAAAAAAGATGTCAGTGCCTAGTGACAGATAAAATATTTTGCGCTCAAGCTGGTCTTTAGACATGCTTCCAATTTCTTCTGTCGCGTGACCACACTATTCTTCCAGCGTGTTACAGTGTCTCTAAAGGCCCTTCTTAACCATACAAATATGTCCTAGTTCGCCTACCCTGACCATGCTTAGAGTTGTTACGGAACTACGTCTGGGAACTAACACGCACTCTTGCCTGGTTTAAAAGAAGAAGAAAAAAAGATCTCAACATGATCAGTGTTCTATCATGTGACAAAAGTTGTGCCCAGAATAAAGGAGGTGCTTATAGCCCGACCAGCTGTTTATCGCAAACACACACACATAGGATGTGGCCCTGTTACGTGACAAAATAGTCGTCCAGTATAAAGGAGGGGTTTATCGTTGCCTGACATTAGCATTCCCAAATGAAAAAACTAAGGTAAGGGTGAGGTAATCAAAGAAAGAGTGGAAAGGACAGTGGCAATGGATGTTTTTACGTCCCTGGTCTTATGAATAATGCGAATTGCCGACTTTAAAATGCGGTGTGAGCTGACAAAACTCAACTCAACCAGAAAAGCCTTCGCATGCATTTCACCCGCCCTGCAGGTCATAGAATGCGATCCGTTATGACCGCCTCGGTGGTCGAATGGTCTCGGTGTCCGCTTCCGAGGCGGAAGGTCGGTGGTTCGCGCCCGGCTGAGTCTCAAAAACCTAAGATTCAAAAACAGGCAATCTAGTAGCTGCCCAGCCAGACGCCTGGTACTATAGAGAACAGTACGAGGGCTGGCTGGCCCGGTGTCAGTATAATGGGACTGGGCAGGACTGGAGCCTGTGGTAAGAAAGCAGTCCCAGTGTTGCGATTCGTTCTGAAAGGGATGAGCCGTACACACAAGCTATATTACTGAAAGGAGGGACTTCATTTTAACTGTCTGTGGCTGTCAGAGTTGTTTCCACGAAGCTGTTTACATGACTTCAGACGTTGAAAAGTTAAGATTTCCCAAGATCTGACAAACGATCATTCTCTGCAAGAAAATTTGCGTTTACGCACAGAAAAACATGTGCCTTTTGGATACATTTCAGCATTTACGAAGAAAGATATGTGTATACGCCTGTGCACGTAAACGATCAGTTCGTGGCCGTACCGTTCATTCCACAGGTTTCTAAGGACTGCCTGCATGCAACCCCAGTCAACGTCCTGTTGCTCTTTCGTGAGATCACGCTTTAAACTTGACTGACGTTTCTGTAACTTGATATCAACGGCTTTCAACTCTGAAGCACGGCAAAACAAGGCTTCTTAAAACTGTCATCACGTTTTCCCGTAGGAGTAGTGTTTCGTTGCGGGGGAAAAAAACTTTTCCTGCGTCTTTTAGTAGTTTTACCCCCTCTCCTCCTCCCCCACGCCATGGTGCACAGATCAGTCCCAGGATCCTTCATATCCACAACCACCACTACCCCAACCCCTTCCCCAACGCTGTTCTGTAAGCCATCGTCATGACTTCCGGTTTTAGCGCATTCTAGCACTGCTGCTGCTCCCCGCCCCCCCCCACCCTCCTCTGACGTGCGGTCTGCATTCTGCCATGTACGCTTCCCTCGGGTCTTTTGGCACGTGCACGTGCATGCGCACGGCCCCCTGTCTGAAAACGCCAAGATTTTTGACACGAGCTGGGCAGGATGAAAGGCCAGACGCACTGGCCGACCGACAGACCGCGAACTTCACAGGCTGGATGAAGCGACGATAGAACTGGTTAGGCTGACCGCTGACGACGATTTGGTGTAGATAATTTCGATAAAGCAATTATCACTCTCACCCTCATGTCCCCCACACCGCATGTAGTAATAGAAGTATTTATAAGGCAACACATTTTATACAATAATTCTAGGCGCGCGCACGCCCACGCATAATCAAAACGCACGCGCAGACACTGGTATACACGAGCTGCCCCCGAGCAGGCGCAGACAAGACAGAAACGTATTACGGGAGAGAGAAAAGACGAGTTTTCAAACGTTTCAGAGACGAGAGGTGGCTGGTAGCTAGCGGATGGAGACAGATGGACTCTTCCAGGACTGTGCACCAAAGGTGCTGAGCTTGGTGCGAGGAATATAAGAAGGGGTTTGAAGAAAAAAGGAGGCTGGGAGAGGGTGTGTTGATCTTCAACGAATCGGATAGGTAGGGGGGGGGGGGGCTATGTCCTTGAGACATTTGTAGCATTTGTATACAACTTCTCACCCATACTGCTGCGAAAAATCTGCTATCCCTGGTGCATTGCCGAAGAAATGGTGTTCGTTGTGAAATCCATCTGGACTAATTCTTGACCACTCTTGCACGTCTAACGGTGTGTGTGTCTGTACCCCCCCCCTCCATCCAATCAACTATACCTCCGCAACACAGGTCTCTCACTCGGTCACTCATTATTGTGCACACAGCGTGCCCACACAAGGTCAGCAAAGGTCGTAGAGAGACTATTGCGCTTGCTCTTCATCACGAAGTTACTACGACCAGACCACTTTAAGTCCTTGACACACAATGCGCTACTCAAGGCCAGCGTCCTTCTCTTGTACTTCCATACGAAAAGCCTGGGATAAATCCCCCCCCCACCCTCATTCAAACCCTCCTTCATTAACAGCAAATGAGGAACCTTTACTGTTCTAACGCCAAAATCAACATCTTCGTCCGTGAGAACCAATGTTTACAATTCTTTCTCAAATGAAGGTGTATATTGATTACGGAAAACTTCAGACAGAAACCCCATTCAGTGCAAAGATTTCCCCGGGCGCGCACCGAGTTCTAGACGAACGGTTTTGGGGCTGCCTGGCAAACTGTTGCCAGAATTTCTAATCGCAGCTCACCCACTGGTCCGCAGCCGAATTGCACTTTTTATCGTGGCCAGCGTTTACAGTAGCTAGACGACACAACCCCCATAGCTGCCCACATACGCTCTACAAAGATCTGCTTGAAGTCTTTCGGGACATAAACCATTCCTGCAGAATCATTTGCAGCACAGCTTGACGCAAACTGTCAGCAACTAGCCACGTCGGGAACTACCTCAGTGGCACACTTAATAACTATTCTTGAAGAATCATTTGCAGCACTGCTTGATGCAAGGCTAGATGATGATGATAATGACGATTATTATTATTATCATTATTATTTACATTTATAGAGCGCATCACCGCGTTCAGAAAACGAGTTCGTGCGCTTGACCCACAAGCATGCATGTACAGACATAAACAGTACAGA
Source organism: Lanistes nyassanus (assembly GCA_004794575.1). Lineage (NCBI taxonomy): Eukaryota > Metazoa > Mollusca > Gastropoda > Architaenioglossa > Ampullariidae > Lanistes > Lanistes nyassanus. The sequence goes on along the minus strand of SMGT01003782.1, from coordinate 447,088 downwards.
AAATACAAACTATACAAAGTATACAAACAGAAAACCTACCCAAAAATACAAGAGCAGAAGATAAAGTTACTGAGAAACGAAATATCGATCTACAAGCAACACAGGAAAAAAGAGCGAAAGAAATCCGCACCTACCTATATCCTGCATTCATACATACATACACAAACATCCATTATCCCCAAAGTGATCACAGCAGCATAGTTCCGAATGATTGGATGAGATTATAAATGTTTCTGCAAGAGGTACGTTTTTAAGGCGCGTTTAAATGAGTGTAGTGACTGCGCATGATGCATGTAAGTGCAGTTCATCAGAGACAAACGGTGGTAACACTGGATCTCGGGTCTGTACAAAATGCCTACACTCGCTCTGTGGCAGGAAGTCTGCGAAAGAACAAAGGGGTCACCAAATCTTTCCAGTGCAACTATTTTTAAAAAAAAAACATCGCTGCGTCTCACCGACTCACCGATTCGGCAACTACATGGCTACGGAGACATATTCTAACCATTTCTGAAGGGAAATTTTAGCGATAACCATTTCTTGCTGCCTTCAACTTCCCTTGTACAGCCCAGCCCCACTCTATCCTACTACGCTTTGCTTCATGAGAAAAATACAGTCACGTGACGAGTTCCTTTGCTGGAAGTCCTGAAATCTTCACTAGCCGAAGTCAAAATAGCGAATATTTAAGTAGCCATGGCAAGTAAAACTAAGTAAATAAGCAGTCATGAAAATTAATACCCTCATTCCCCTCCCCATGACAGACGGATGTCATAACGAACACCTAACACTTTCGCTGTGGCTAGAATAGTTTTAAGGTCCCTGCTAATCGGCCAAAGGCAAACACGGGTAAATGTACGTTATAAAGTCTTGGCCACGCAGACAGACAGACAAACTGGCAGTTGTACAGAAATTTAGTATACAGACTGCCATTCCCAGGACCTTTTCGGGGGAGGGGGTGTCGGTTTCTTTTTTTTTGGGGGGGGGGGTAAATTTCGTGCCCGTCATACCAGCAGAAGTAAAACAAACCTTCCAAAACTGCGCTGTATAAAAAGGCGCCCACGTGAACAGGCATACACAGGAAGGCACACATACACAAATGCACACACGTGCACTGTACGAACGTTAGCATGCCATGATGACAAGAAACTCGGAGCCTTTAAAGAACTTTCACTGAGTTGCTACCTGCCATGACCTTACAAAAACAGCTGACTTTGGGCCAGAGGCGAATACCTGTACAACCTAACGGCACAGTCATGTTCAACATGTCTGGCGACCGGGCAAGACAGAAGATGGCTATGTACCTTTGGGGAAGTAAATACTTACCTACCGTGTTCTTATCAGTCATAGTACAACCCGCCCTGCGCATCTACGTCATATCGTCAATAAAATCGAATCTGGTGTGTCTGGTGTGAGTGTGACCCGACTTGTTGACATGTTGACCAAAGCCCGCCGAGCGCTTGGCTAGCTTGAAATACTGAATGTTGGTGGCACAGCTAACCCAGAAGTAGTTCACCTCTCTCTCTCTGAGACTGTCAAATAAGTAAAATGAAAGATCGAAAAGTGTGTGTGCGTGTGCGTGCGCGTGCGCGCGTGCGTGCTTGTTTGCTTGATTGGTGGTGGCGGTCGGGACTGGGTAGTAGGAATGACAGAGAGACAATACGGTGGTGGTGGTGGTGGTGGTGGTGGTGGTGGTGGTGTGCCAGTAGGGGGTGGGAAAAGCGAGAAATACGCAGCCAGAGGTGGAAGGCCAGACAAGGGAGTGAGTGAAACTGATTTTGAAAGGAGCACGCAAGAGCTGGAGTGTATTTATACAGTAACACCCTGTTTTCACAAAGCTAAAGGACATGTCCTTCACAGTACAGCCCACGCCCATACCTGTCAAAATGTGACAGGTTGTGACGAAGGGCTGGGCGTCGTTGAATTTCATCCTGTACATGTCCCCGTGCTGCGATGGCAGTTTCTGAGGGAACTGATAGGTACGATAGCTCCTGCACCACCACCCTCCACACCCCAAATCTTTGTCCCTCGCTCTCTCCCCTCCAAGAAAGGATGTGTAAAGGTAGGGCCCTCCCTCCCACCACACACACACACACATATACATAACAAAAGAATGAAAGAGACGGGAAGACTCGTGGACACAGAAATCCTATGGCCGACTGACTGAGGACTACATCTAGGAGATCTACTACATGCAAAATACGACCTAGCACATGCGCACTCGATTTAATGTCTTACAGAACATCAGAAACACGTATTAATTTCGCCACGAACGTCCATCACATGCATCATGCGTGCAGCTGCAATAGTCACGATGATGGTGACTATACAACTATTGATGTGACTTAATATTCGGGGGTGGCAGAGAGCTAAGTTCAAAACAGTAGTGTCTTCAAAACCATCAGAAGTCGCAGATGCGCTTGCGACCACTGCTTCTCACAACACTGGCAGATCTACACGTTGAAGCTTGCTACACGAAGCACGTAGTTGCGGTCAGGGAACGAGCGGAAGTGACGCACGAAAGTGCAGAGGCAACATGCTCTCCCAGCAGCGAACACCGACTGGGCTTGCTCAAAGTCGGAAGCAGTAACAAGGTGACTTACGACGTGAGACACTAACCGGCATCTTGAGAGTCAATATGCCATTTCCGGGGCGAAGCAGCTATAAGTGCACTGCAGCTTAAAAACTCCTCCTCGTTCAATCTTTCACCAAAGGAAACCCTGCAACCTCATCATGTATGACCCTAACTCCTCCCCAGCCTAAGTAAATAAAATGTTTGATGCCTCCAAGAAACGTACATTACAACTCCATCTCTTGTTCCTCCGCATCTTCCTTTCTCTGTCTGCCCCGGTTCCATATTTAGGCTAGTGTCGCTTCTGTACCTGGCTTTTTCTCTCTCACCTTTGCCACCATCCCTCTCCCTCGTTTCTGATTCTCTCCTCCTACCCCATCTCTCCCTCCACCCCTTCTCGCCTTCCTCATCTTTTTTTTCTGCTCTCCTCTGTTTCTCATTTGCCCTCCTCTTCCAAAAGCTAATTACGACTGGCACCGAGTCAATGTTCCCGGTGTGAGGCTGTACAGACTGCCGCCAGCCCCGTTGTAACTTTTCTGCGCGTGAAACGCGTTCGACATCAGGAGGGGAACTCGCGAGAACAGCGTAGTGCACCAGTCTGGCAAAGCAAGTTACCAGCTTCCGAAGAACGAAAATCAAAGTCTTTGCACGTACGCGGTGTCTAGGTCGCAGAGAGAGATATCCGAGGGCGGGCGAGAGATACATAGATCAAGCGTTCTGCAATTGAAGCCAGCAGTTACGGTAGTTTGATAGCGCCTCGTTTTCAAAGCAGCGAACGTTTCAGAAGCCAAGAGCATTTCTGAGGCCGCCGTGATCCAATAAACAAACTTGAAAGAAATTTGTTGTTGGGGTTTTTTTTTACAGACAGTTTTTTTTTTTACAGACGCTGCTTTTTCCATAAGCGCTGTAGTACAGACGGCCAGGAATGACGTGCGGTGAAGGTGGTTGCTGGGACCGTGGGGGGAGGGGAGAGAACCAGCAGGAAACAAAGGCGAGAGTAAGGCCAAGGGCAGCATGGGGGTTGTGGGAAAAAAAGACAAAGCGTCCAAGCTGACGGGAAAAAGTCGAGAGTGAGAAGTGTTAATTCCTGGAGTGGCGCCAGTATAAACAAACTGCCACCGACACTTCCAGACAAAGTTTATCCACCAGAGGAAACTGCAAGGTTCGACCACAGGATCTTTGTCGTCACTTCCTCGGGTCTACAAACCTCGCCTCGCCGATACTGCCTTGTTGACCAGTATGTGGTCAGGTGACAGTGCTATGTATTGCTGTTTTTTGCATTCTCTCACCCCACACCACTCGCCCAGCTCTCTCCCTCTCTCTAATACCACAGGTTTTACACATCTACACACACACACCACCCAAACAATGAAAAATATAACTAGCCTACTGCGGTAATGCTTCTAGCGCTGTATAGTATACGTCCACTCACCTGGTACGCTTCCACCACAACGACAGACGGCTGTGACACCAGCAGAAGCAGCACCAACAACTGAAGGATGAACAGCACGACAGAAAGTATCCCCTGCCTCGTGCAAACCACAGGTAACAGGGAGGAAGCTCTAGCCATGCCACCCCCCTGCCTCCTGCTACTTTACTCTCAGACTGCACTAAACTTTTCCCCGCAGGCCTTTTCGCTCCACTGCCGACGATGTGAAAAAAAGTGCACTTTAAGCGCTTTAACACACATGGTTCGCAGATCGAGACTGAATCTTTCGTGGTTGCAACCGTACGGGCGAAGCTAAATCCAGTTATCGCAACGACGAGCAGCTTTGCTCTCGGGTGCTAAAGGCGTTTAGCTCCATCCACATGATAGATGATGAAAATTGATAGTTCGCGTCGCATTTGCCATATGGCGATATTTCTTCAGAGCTCTGTTAACCTACAACATCCAAGTCGATCTTCGCATCCTCCGAAATCGCTTCTTCTGAAGTGCCAATCCGGTAATCTAAATTGAACAGGACTCCAAGACGTACACGATTTTCCGATCACGAAGAGGAAGTCTTGTTGTCAGCGTCAGATCCACCTCGGCGATAGCGTCTGATTCTGACACACGTGTGGCTGAAAAACTTGAAGATGCGTTTTCACCCAGAGGTGACGTCAGCAAACAGCTGTCAGATGTGGCCTTGGGCCCACCAGGCCAACCACATTCACATCTTTAACAAAGATTTGTCGACCGATACCACACTGCAGAACGATGCAAAACTTATCGAATAAATCTCGCCTGCTGCTGCTACCACTCTTCAAGGACTGGCAGGGCACCGTGCGTGCGCACCAACTTGAGCCAAGGGAAGTCCTTGTGGGACCGCGCCGTTCCCTGCGGGCCGTGTCCCGTAGGGACACAGGCATTGCGGGCCGTGGCCCCGCCAAATTGCAGCAATAAATCCTTATCTCCCGATGCACGGAGAATCCGCCCCCAGAACGGTCCGTCTCTCGCGTGCGGGGGCCCTGTCGTACGTACACTTCCAAGCACATGCACTGCCCTACCTGTTATTTATAAACCCTGCCGGCGCGCTAGTTGAATGAGGGCCTGTAAGGGCGCGCTGGTAACACTCTTCTTCGGAGGAAGTTACAAAACGCTGCGTCGGTGGTGGAATCGTTGGGAATGTGGCTGTCCGGCGCGTCGAGCTGTCAGCAGCTGACGTGAAGTGTAGGATTGGCGTTGGCAGCTGACAAAGGCGGCCGCAGCGGCAACGAGAAACGAGCGCTGCACGCCTGAGCTACTCGCTAAAAACATCCGTTTGTCCGCACCACGTGTCTAAAGCAGACGAACTCTCGGATAAAAAGTTGGCGACCGAAGTCACTGTTTATAGGCGACTCCAGTCACCGACTTACAACGCCAGCTGCCATCCGTACACACGCCTCTACCAGTCGTCACCTGTCACCGGTACCAGCATCTTGCTGGCATGCGTTTCGTGCGGAAAGTTTTCACGTTCTGTGTCGAGGGGGAGCAGTACGACCAGCCATCATGCGTCGTTCATCAATGGGCTCTCTCGCTCTCTTATCGCAGAGCCGTTCACGTGGAAGCAAGCCCTTACTGCGTACCGCGCACGCCCAGCTGGGCTGAACTGAGCCCAGTGTCAAGAGGGGTCGGACTGGATCATTTGCTCTTTCCCCCACGTGAATACTAACACTTACTACATGTATACAAGTTCCCGGCTGTTGGTTGGGCGTGGCTGTTTTTATGCGAGTCTGCAGCTTGAATAACGCCAGCGGTAGACAGGCTGTCCTATAATTAACCCACCGATAAGACAGAAGAGGTTAAAACCTGTTGCACGCGGTATCAGATGTAAGAATGACGACGCAGAACTGTGCAGGGGGAAAGGGGGGGGGGAAGAAGGAGGGGAGGTCCAGATGGGGAAACTTTCATCGGATTGGACACCATGTGCACCTTCTTGATTCTCACCTGCACGTGTGTTTCGACTTCGATCGTCGTCATCGATGAAACGACCGTAAGGTATAAAGTTCACTACCGTCTTTGAGTCATTGATTTGGTTTCAAGTTGTCGAAGTACAGCCGAGTCTTTCGACGTGTCAGAGTGCACGACGAGAAGGGTTTTTCCTTGCAGCGTGCTCCTCAACCAGGAAGCAAAGTCATCGCATTTAAAAGCCCGGGGCGTAGCCTAGTACATGTACGCCTGTCGTTTGAGAATTTAGAGTCGCATAGCTTTGTGTACTTTCGCGTATTTACACGGAGCTATTCATTCAACGCAGCTCAGCCATCCTGTCTTGGAGTTCTCAACAACGTTCGCCGATTTGTTTTCATCAATACTCTCACAACACATTCTTCATAGAATTTGGAGAAATTTGTATCAGAGCCGCACCGATATTTATTGCTGTTATAGTCTAGTACTTTTAGTTGTAGTAGGAGAAATGTTTGCAGAGTTTAAAAGACTATACGTGTCATCTAGAGCAAGCATAAAATAAAACTTCCTCAAGAGGACAACCAATCGGATGAAAGGGTAGATAGCTCTGCGGGTAGAGCTGTGGGCTATAGCATGTGGAAAGTACTGGTTCGAATCCAGAAGTGGCCAATGATTGTTTCATGGAGTTGAATCAAGACGTGCAGACTCCATGACCATCCCCCGAACATCAAACTGCCTCTCCGGACTGTCCATCTTGCTGATGGCTGTTTCATTGCATAGCTTAGTAACAGGACCTCATCCCTCCACATTTCGAAAGGGGAAAGCCTTGTCACTCTAAAATTACCTACCTACCTGACAGGTGGCTGAGATGACCCAAAGTCCATGCTATCCTTGATGTCTGCAGACAGCAAAATCTTTCAATAGAAACCTGCGGAGCTAACCTGTCTGCCAGGCATAGTCTGACTTTGTCTTGTATAGAGCGATCAAATTATTTACATGCTTAGTCTGTAGTAGCGAATGGCATTCTGAGTTTATTTTAAAGACTAGGTTTAACGGTTCACGAATAAGAACAAAAGAATGAACACGTAAAAATATCGCCGGGATAAGCTGTTCGGTTCCCCTGAAACAGAAGAAGTAGGAACAGTTTCTAGCCATGAGATGTATTCCGGCATGCTGCCAACTTTCGTTCTAGTACGAACATTTGCTTGTATGGCACGTGCCAGCGTACGCCGTGCAGCCAGCTGACTTTACGCAAGAGGGGGGGGGGGGGGGGGGGCACGCCCACCTCATACATGGTCTTAATAGAAAGTTTAAAATGAGATTTTTGCTCGTCTCCTGTTTGTGGGAAAGAACTCACTGATGACGTTGATGATGATCGACGTCAAACCCATACCATCTATATCAAAAATGGTATCGAAGAAAGATGCTAACAAAAGGCTGAATTCTGAGGGCCTTTTCCCGTAGCTATAGGGCTCGTGTTTGCTGTCACCGTGGTATTTTGTCCCAGGAATATCTACATCCGCCGCACTTTAGGTATGACCATAAACTGTCTGGTTTTGAAGGTATGTTTATCTGGTGGAGCCTCACAGGCAGGCAGACACGCGAAGCGACATGGTAAACAAGTTTTGTAAACAAGTTTTCGAAAAGCAGCTGCATGGGTAGAGCAAATCTGATGTTAAACAGGCATAAGGTTATGTGTTTATCGTTTACTGTACTGACGTCAGAGGTCTGACAGTTACTGGGGTTTTCCCAGTCCCATAAGGAGACGACACCTGTGTTTCGAGTGTCAGGTAACAGCCGCTAAGTCTCGCCACTCTTTTATGTTCGAAAGTGCTCACCAGGTTGTCTGAGGGCATCCGTCTGTAGACACGAGGCCAAAGAACACTCAAAGGATTCTAAGGGCATAAGGGGAAAACCAGTTCATACATTCATGGCACGCAAAAAAACAACACCTTTATCTTGATGTAAGAAGAAATTATCAGTTTTAATGCCTAATTTCCAGTCTGTTATTTTTATTCAAACATCATGTTACAAGAAAAAAAAATATCAGTTTTGATCCATGTCTTCCGATCTGTTAGTGTCATTCAAACCTCGCTCCAGTGAGGATTGCTCTGACTCCAACTCGCCAGCCCTATGTGAGGCAATCTGTTGTGGGCCTCAGGCGTGCAGAAAGCCTTGAGTACTTGAAGGTCGGCATACTTGGCGCTGCTGACATGAAGTCTCTGTGTATACAGGGGAGGATGGGGCTGCTGTCTCACACTGTTCCATTTTCCGACAGTCTTTGACACAACTGCTGTTTGAAAGGGCTCGGACCAATTCTCTCTGTACTGAAACATACAAGGATGATCTTGGATGAAAAGGACCACAAATTGGGCGGGTTTGGATCGGACATAGGCTCTGTAATGGGCTTGGTGTGTTCTGAAATGTTGTGGAAGATGTTCGGCTCCATCTTGATGATGATGAATGGAGAAGGCTTCTTACGCCAGGAACGGAATTCTTCCATCCAGTCGTGTTTCTGCCCAGACTTTCTGGTTGACTGCAGCCATGTCGCGATCACAATCCATGTAACTGTGCCCCCTTACGTGAAACGAAATCTTGATTTCTTGGAAACGCTTCTAATGCAGTAGCTTTGTCCTCTCTCACCACTTTGATGCAGTAAGAGCATGAGTGGTCATGAAGCAATGCTACATCCTCTGTTTGTCGAGGTTTGCATCTTTTTTACAGTAAGGACCTCGATCACTGAAGCAAGAAAGCTGTCTTGTAGATCTTTTCAGGCTGTTGAGGTGCGACGAATACTGTCGCTCTTACCTCGAAACATTTTAACCGCTTGCAGCTGCAGGGTTGACCCATCACATGCGATGACAATCGTTCATACCTCTCTCATTCCGACTTTCGACCAAGTTTTCTGGATTTTCTGTAATGTCTGGATGTCGCCTTTTCCCGTCAATTCGACATGCACCGCGGGTCACGTCGTCGCTAGAAAGATGCTGACGGGTTGCAAGGGAGGGAATTGTGGACAACGCTCCTTTACAGCTTGCATAATTTGGACATCTCAGTTTTACCCCTTGTAATACATTTTTTTCAAGTCTAAATTTAGAGTGACTTAGCAGCTTTATAACTTGTTTCTGTATTTATGATGATGAAGGAACATCTGAACAATATGGTGGAGACAAGACAGTAAGTCAAAAAGCCAGAGTTTGTGACGTCACATGCTCGCACCCTTCACTTGTGTGGATGTGAGTTCCCGTGCGTGCGTGTATGGGTGGTTGGTTGGTTATTTAAAGGGACAGTGCTTCCACCTCGCGGTGATTTCGCATTATGGGGGTGGGGGATGGGGTCCTATTACTAAGCTGAAAGAACCACCAGACTGATAGCAGCAGTAAGATGGCCAGTGCGGACAGCCAGTTTATTGTGCGGGGAGAAGGCTGAATGGAGTTTGGACAATGTGCGACTCCAGGAAATAATCCTTTGCCACACCCGGATTCGAACCAGCATTCTTCCATCTGCTAGTCCGCAGCTCTACGCGTGCGTGCATGCGTGGTGCGTGCTAATAAATAAGGACGACCCAGAGTATCTGCAGGTAGTCGGAAGGTAAATGGCGCAGCAGTGCTTTCAACTTTCAACTTTCGCACCAGTGCATTCTCTTCGAGCGTTCGACCCGTGGCACATCCCATCCACACTGGCTGCTACCGGAGTAGTTTACATACTGGCTGCTAAGCTTGGAAAGAAACTTCATGGGTCAGTTATCGAAGAGTCTGAGAATGTGCTCCTATTGGCAGTGTTCGTATGAACCCCAAAACTCCCCTCCTTTTTCTCGGTTGTCTGGCATTCTTTCGTTTATTTGTTCCTCCGTTCGAATTCGCACGCTTGTTTATTCGCTTTCTCCCTAGTTCCTTCCTTCGTTTGTTGATTTGTTCACGCATTTTTCTATACATTCTTTAATCTGCATCTTTTCCTCTCGCTCCCCCAACCCTTATACTCCACCAGTCACTACTCCCGCGACCACTGCGGAAGTTGAGCGGCATGGGAGTTGGGGCGACCGTATAATGTGCGTGATGTCGGTGCACTTCCACCCATCATGAAATCGCTCTAATGAGCTACAGCACAGCTCACTGATTTTCTCGCGTTCAAGTAGCCCGCAAGTATACATGTCTGGGTGGAGAAATGCGAGTGGGTACTGGCATTATAAGAGCATCTTTAAGCACTGTATATAGGTGATGTTTTCCTCCCCAGAAATTTCCAAATATTTCGACTTCGATGGATGAATTAAGCACTTCGTTCGATTTGTACCCCCTTTTCCACTCAGAAAGTACTGTCAAGAACGTGGCGCGCGCGCACCCGGGTTATACCACTACCACTACTGCTACTACCACGGCACCACTGCCACCACCACGGCACAACACAAATATTTTTGTCGTGTGGTCATTCTTTGCGAAAGAACTTTCACCTGGTACGTGATCTTCCTAGTTGGCTCTGATTAACGAGCTGTCTGTGAAAATTCATCTCTGGCTGACAGGCAACAATCTCTATTGTTCTTTTTAGTATTGTCATCAACCGCGGGCAAGCGAACCTTCACGTACAGGCATCAGGTGCATTAAAGCGTTTGATTTAATTAGCTGTTACCAGCGGTTGATCACGCATGATTTTTGTGACTTTTGATGCATAAAATTTCTGGCTTAGCATTTTATTCGGAGACTTTTCTTTCCGTGAATCTCCAGACACAAGTCCATTTCGCTGACGTCTACCTGTACGGCCCATATGTAAAGTCTGACGTGCTTCTGGCGAAGTGTCTGCATACAGTTCACAAAGAGATGCCTTCAGGTCTGGGGCTTTCAGCACCTGCAGAACCCAAACTCGGGTAAGGGGTAGGGACGGGCAGCTTTGGGAGGGGAAGAATATGAAGTTATAGACTGGGGGAGGGGGAGCTGTAAGCAGGAGAGCGCCGTTATGTCGACATCGGAGCAACAAAAGCCTTCCGCGCGCACGCTGCTTATATAAGTGAGCCTACACGCAGGTTCTCACGCGCAGCTTGGCGGACCACGCTGCAGAACTTCACGTAACGCAAAATGGCAAACCTAGCTCATTCCCCCCCCCCCCCCCCCCCCCC